>ML822297.1:0-43775 GCA_009831015.1 Picea engelmannii
GAGATCTATTAACCTGCATCTGTATTCGGGTTGCTAAGTAAATACTCTCTGGTTCAGAATTTGGGGATTTCAGCACTGCAACATTCTTCAGACGAAAGCATAACCCCGCAGCTGTAAAAATAAAAAATAAAAATAAAAAATAAAAAAAAAGGCGAGATCGAAAAGAAAATTCCTCTCTTTCTGCGTATGAAATCATATTTGGATATCTATTTGAGAGTTGTACACCACAGTCTTGATTACGGGCGAAGACGTGTAGTTCTCGGGTCGTTTTTTCTCAACTTCGAGTCACATTCCAGGCCCAAATTTTGAACAAAGTGTTTTAAAAGAAAAATCCTTCATTTCCGCATATGAAATCATATTTGGATACCCATTTGAGAGTTGTACACCATTATCATGATTGTGGGCGAAGACGTGTAGTTCTTAGGACGTTTTTTCTCAACTTCGGGTCACGTACTAGGTCCAAGTTTGGAACGAAGTGGAACTACGGGTTGAAAAGAAAAATCCACTCTTTCCGTGTATGAAATCATCTTTGGATACCTATTTGAGAGTTGTACCCCGCAGTCTTGATTGTGGGCGAAGACGTGTAGTTCTCGAGCCTCTTTTTCTCAACTTCGGGTCACGTTTCAGGTGCAAATTTGGAACTAAATGGAACTACGAGTTGAAAAGAAAAATCTTTTGTTTCCGCGTATGAAATCATATTTGGATACCCATTTGAGAGTTGTACACCATAGTATCGATTGCGGCCGAAGACATGTAGTTCTCGGGACGCTTTTTCTCAACTTCAGGTCACATTCTAGGCGCAAGTTTGGAACGAAGTGGAACTACGGGTTGAAAAGAAAAATCCTTTGTTTTTGTGTATGAAATCCTATTTGGATACCCATTTGAGAGTTGTACACCACAGTCTTGATTACAGGCCAGGACGTGTAGTTCTTGGGCCGCTTCTTTTCAACTTCGGGTGACGTTCTAGGCCCAAGTTTGGAACGAAGTGGAACTACGGGTTGAAAATAAAAATCCTACGTTTACGTGTATGAAATCATATTTGGATACCCATTTGAGAGTTTTCCACCAAAATCTTGAATGCAGGCGAAGACATGTAGTTCTCAGGCAATTTTTCTCAACTTCGGGTCACGTTCCGGCCCAAGTTTGGAACGGGCCCAAGTTTGGAACGAAGTCAAACTACGTGTTGAAAAGCAAAATCCTTTGTTTCTGTGAATATAATCATATTTGGATACCCATTTGAGAGTTGTACACCAAAGTCTTGATGCTAGCAAAGACATGTAGTTCTCAAGCCACTTTTTCTAAATGTCAGGTCACATTCCAGGCCCAAGTTTGGAACGAAGTTAAACTACGGGTTGAAAATCCAAACCCTCCATTTCCGCGTATGAAATCATATTTGGATACCCATTTGAGAGTTGTACACCACAATCTTGATTGCGGGTGAAGACGTGTAGTTCTTGGGCTACTTTTTCTCAACTTCAGGTCACGTTCTAGGCTCAAGTTTGGAACGAAGTGGAACTACGGGTTGAAAACAAAAATCCTTCGTTTTTGCATATGAAATCATATTTCGATACCCATTTCAGAGTTGTACACCACAGTCTTGATTAGGGGAGAAGATGTGTAGTTCTTGTGCCGCTTTTTCTCAACTTCGAGTCGCGTTCTAGACCCAAGTTTGGAACGAAGTGGAACTACGGGTTGAAAAGAAAAATCCTCTATTTCCAAATATGAAATCATATTCGGATACCCATTTGAGATTTTTACACCACAGTCTTGATTGCGACCAAAGACATGTAGTTCTCGGGACGTGTTTTCGCAACTTTGCGTCACGTCCCAGGCCCAATTTAGAACGAAGTGGAACTACGGGTTGAAAATAAAAATCCTCTGTTTCCATATATGAAATCATATTTGGATACCCATCTGAGAGTTGTATACCACAGTCTTGATTGTGGGCGAAGACGTGTAGTTCTCGGGACACTTTTTCTCAACTTCGGGTCACGTTCCAAGCCCAAGTTTGGAACAAAGTGGAACTATGGGTTGAAAAGAAAAATCATTTGTTTCCACATATGAAATCATATTTGGATACCCATTTGAGAGTTTTACACCACAGTCTTGATTTCGAGCAAAGACGTGTAGTTCTCGAGTCGCTTTTTCTCAACTTCAGGTCATGTTCCAGGCTAAAGTTTGGAACAAAGTGGAACTACGTGTTGAAAAGAAAAATCCTTTCTTTCCGTGTATGAAATCATAATTGGGCACCCATTTGAGAGTTGTACACCACAGTCTTGATTACAGGCGAAGACCTGTATTTCGCATGCCGTTTTTTCTCAATTTCGGGTCACGTTGCAGGCCCAAGTTTGGAAGGAAGTCGAACTACAGATTGAAAATAAAAATCCTTTGTTTCCGCGTATGAATTCATATTTGGATACCTATTTGAGAGTTGTACACCACAGTCTTGATTGAGGGCGAAGACTTCTCATGCCACTTTTTCTCAACTTCAGGTCACGTTCCAGGCCCAAATTTGGAACGAAGTGGAACTACGGGTTGAAAATAAAAATCCTTCGTTTCCCGATAGGAAATCATATTTGGATACCCATTTGAGAGTTGTACACCACAGTCTTGATTGTGGGAGAAGACATGTAGTTCACAGGCCGCTTTTTCTCAACTTCGGGTCACGTTCCAGTCCCAAGTTGGAACGAAGTGGGATTACAGGTTTAAAAGAAAAATCCTTCGTTTCCACGTATGAAATCATATTTGGATACCCATTTGAGGGTTGTACACTACAATATTCACTACAGGTGAAAACGTGTAGTTATCGGGCCATTTTTTCTCAACTTCGGGTCACGTTCCAGGTCCAAGTTGCAAACAAAGTGGAACTATGGGTTGAAAATAAAAATCCTCCATTTCCAAATATTAAATCATATTTGGATACCCAAATGAGAGTTGTACACCACAGTCTTGATTGCGGGCGAAGTCGTGTAGTTCTAGGGCTGCGTGTTCTCAAGTTCGGGTCATATTCTAGGCCCAAGTTTGGAACAAAGTGGAATTACGGGTTGAGAAGAAAAATCCTCCATTTCCAAATATGATATCAGATTTCGATACTCATTGGAGAGTTGTACACCATAGTCTTGATTGCGGGTGAAGATGTGTAGTTCCGGGACCACATTTTCTCAACTTCAGGTCATATTCTAGGCCCAAGTTTGGAACGAAGTGGAAATACGGGTTGAAAAGAAAAATCCTCCATTTCCAAATATGAAATCATATTTGGAAACTCATTTGAGAGTTGTACACCATAGTCTTGATTCTGAGCGAAGACGTGTAGTTCTCAGGCTGCTTTTTCTCAACTTCGAGTCATATTCTAGGCCTAGGTTTGGAATGAAGTGGAACTACGGGTTGAAAAGAAAAATCCTCAATTTCCAAATATGAAAGCATATTTGGATACCCATTTGAGATTTGTACACCACAGTCTTGATTGCGGGTGAAGATGTGCAGTTCTCAGGCCGGTTTTTCTCAACTTTGGGTCACGTTCCAGGCCCAAGTTAGAACGAAGTGGGACTATGGGTTGAAAAGCAAAATCCTTTGTTTCCGTGTATGAAAGCATATTTTGATACCCATTTGACAGTTGTACACCTCAGTCTTGATTGCAGAAGAAACTGTATAGTTATCGAGCCACATTTTCTCAACTTCAGGTCATATTCCAGGCCCAAGTTGGGAACGAAGTGGAACTACAGGTTGAAAAGCAAAATTCAACCCATAATCCCATGTTTGAAACAAAGGGGAACTATGGGTTGAAAACCAAGATTCTTCATTTCCAAATATGAAATCATACTTGGATACTCATTTGAGAGTTGTACACATGGTCTTCATTGCAAGTGAAGACGTTTCGTTCTTGGGTGTCGTTTTCTCAACTTCGGGTCATATTCTACGCCCAAGTTTGAAACGAACTGGAACTATGGGTTGAAAAGAAAAAATCTCTATTTCCAAATATGAAATCATATTTGATACCCATTTGAGAGTTGTACACATGGTCTTCATTGAGAACGAACACGTGTAGTTCTTCGGTCGCATTTTCTCAACTTCAAGACATATTCTAGGCCCAAGTTTGAAACGAAGTGGAACTATGGGTTGAAAAGAAAAATTCTTCATTTCCAAATATGAAATAATTTTTGGATACCCATTTGAGAGTTGTACACGTGGTCTTCATTGCAAGCGAAGACGTGTAGTTCTTGGGCTTTTTTTCTCAACTTCTGATCATATTCTATGCCCAAGTTTGAAACAAAGTGGAACTATGGGTTCAAAAGAAAAATTATTTATTTCCAGATATGAAATCATATTTGGATACCCATTTGAGAGTTGTACACGTGGTCTTGATTGCGAGCGAAGACGTGTAGTTCTTGGGCCGTTTTTTCTCATCTTCGAGTCATATTCTACGCCTAAGTTTGAAACGAAGTGGAACTATGGTTTGAAAACCAAAATTCTCCATTTCCAAATATGAAATCATATTTGATACTCATTTGAGAGTTGTACATGTGGTCTTCATTGAGAGCGAAGGCGTGTAGTTCTTAGGCCGGGTTTTCTCAACATCGGGACATATTCTAGGCCCAAGTTTGAAACAAGGTGGAAATATGGGTGGAAAAGAAAAATTCTTCATTTCCGAATATGAAATCATATTTGGATACTTATTTGAGAGTAGTACACGTGGTATTGATTTAGAGCGAATACGTGTAGTTCTTGGGATGCTTTTTCTCAACTTTGGGTCATATTCTAGGCCCAAGTTTGGAACAAAGTGGAACTATGGGTTGAAATAAAAAATTCTTCATTTCAGAATATGGAATCATATTTGGATACCCATTCGAGAGTTGTACATGTGGTCTTGATTGCGAGCGAAGACGTGTAGTTCTTGGGCCGTGTTTTCTCATCTTCGGGTCATATTCTACGCCCAAGTTTGAAACGAAGTGGAACAATGGGTTAAAAACCTGTCCGCAGCCATATTGATCTCTATCTTTTCTACAAGCTGCCTACACAAGGTTTTCTAACCTTCATTAATCGTCGCGACTGTTTAAATGATCTCATCATTCTTCGCTTTTTGCATACCTGCTTTTCGTTTTCGTTTTCATGACTGCAAGCGTGAAAACCCACAGTTAGAATTCATGTTGATTACATCAAAGGATTAATGATCATTTGGTTTATCATGAACCTACTTGAACCTGGTTACCACTCCTTGGTCTCAAAAACACCTTGATTTCATATGTATCAAACCACCACTCACTTTGCTTTTGACTATTGTTAATATGATTTCGATTTATAAATTCGTTGATGCAATGGTTATTTGGCATATGGGTGTCTTTGATGTAATCGTTGATGCAATAATTCGACATATTGGTGTTTCTTTTAAAATCTTGCAAATGCCATTGTTTATTTAACATTCAGATCGATTTTTGGTTATGTATATCATGGTTTTCAATGGTTATGTGATAATTCATTTGATTAAAATCTTTTTGGATATGCACTGTTATGATTTGAATAGGCATCGTTGGTTGTACAAACCCGACATGATATTTTTGCATGGTCCTAATTTACTCCACCACCCTCACACGCATGAGCATTAACGCTCTGTCTTGCATTTCGAGTTGCCTTTGCTTGTTTTGGGGAAGCTGCGGGAAAATGGTTCTGTGTCTACCCTGTCAAACCCCCTCGCCGATTACCCTGTTGATCTTGTGTTATTTGCTATGGATCCTGTAGTGCGAATCGAACCCAACGGCATCCAAAATTTGTTGTTGTTTGATAACGCTCGAGAGGACCTAGAGAGGAATGGTTGGAGGGTTTTTATTGAGAAGTTCGAGGGTTTCAACCTAGCATTCGCTCAGCAATTTGCACTTACATTCGATGGTTGTAGGGCCAAAGTTGGGGACATACAACTCGAATTGAACGAGGATTTCCTCAACTCAACCACTGGTCTGCTAGCCGAAGGGAAAAAATGGTTTAAAAATTCGAAGGTTGATGAAGTACCATGGCCACTGTTGTTTACCTCAAGAAAGATCAACAGTTGTGACAAAGGTATGTCAGTTACAGCTCTTAAATCTCGATGGCATGATTTGTTGGCTATTATCAAGCAGTTCATTACATGCAAGGGTAGATATGGTTTAGTTTTCCTATACCACCTACGGCTGCTTATGAGTTTCATAGATTTTCCTTTAAATGTGTCACATTTCCTCCTTCGAAGTTTGTATAAAATGGCTAAACGTTTCAAGAGGGAGAAAGTCGACTCCAGCCTCTTCCACCACTGTTTAATTAAAATTATTGTGATTCATCACTTGAGGTTGAGTGGCGATTACTGGGAAGCTTTCTTGATGAGGAATGGCTTTGCCAGTCCTGAAATTGGACAAGTTGATAAGATTGTGGTTACAGAAACCCTTGCCGGGCCTGTCGTCCCCCCTCCTACGCTCTTGCCCTCTATTGAACCCTCAACCTACCTGAACGATGCCCTACCCGACACCCTGCTTGACTCATGCCTAAAAGAAAGTGCTAAGTCTGTTAAAAGGTTTGCAAAGAAAAAGGGTAAAAGCTACAGTGATATTAATTGTAAGGGTAAGAAGGTCACGCGCTGGGTATCAAGGTGTGCTCGTAATAAACCTAAACAATACACAGACCAAAAACCAATTTTGTTGAGTGAAGATTCTGATTCTGAAATCGAGCAGTTTCTAACCGAGGAGTATCCATACTCACATGGCCTTTGTTTAGTCAAGTCCTATGATTATGTGACGAACATCCTGCCATGCCTTAAAGATGACCCCAACTTCCCCGGGATCAAACTCGACAGTGGAACTGCTGGTAAATTAAGAAATTCCTCACCTGTAATTACACGGCCTGATCTACCACAGTGCAATGAATGCAACTCGTGGCTCGACCGATATTATACAGACGTCCCTCTGCTCCAATCCTGAATCAAGTCATTGGAGGACCGAGTAAATGTGCTAACCAAAGAAAACGACAAGTTGCTAGCTAATGATAAAAGGCAGAAGACTACAGGCTCTGTTGTTTTCAAAAATGTAGAGGCGGCCACTGCCATTGTTAATTCAAAAATAGCTTGATCGAATTGAATCCCTGAAACCAAGGTATGGTATTTCAAGAATGATTTTAAAATGATTTTGTTTGCTTTGAATTAGCATAAAGGATTTTGTTTGCTTTGAATTAGCATAACTAGCTACATAATCGTGAGATTCTGTAGCTAGTTATGAAAATTTGAACTGTTTTGATTTTACAACTAAAATACAATCTGAAAAACATGTATTCTTGTGCATTGACAGGTACACACGAATTTCAAAGGAGATTGGATCGACTGTGGCATATTTGAACATGCTTTTTCTTTACATACTTTTGGATTAGGTTGTTAGTCTTAGATAGAAATAGGAATTTGGGAGATTGTTTTCCCATAATTTTTGCAACAACTTTGATAATTTCCACAAGGAATGTTTTCATCTTGTGGCCTTTATATATGTATTATTTTTGCAAACAAACCATCGCTGCTTGGGAGCAGAGACTATGGATTGGTGATATTTCAGACTCGAATGAAAGTGGATGTTTGTACGGCTTTAGCTTCAATATATCATACTTTTGCTCAAGTTTGTTCATTTCAATTTGTAATCAAATTTTTTACTACTTTAGATATCATAATTTGTTACAGGTTGATGTGATGGGATTTAAATAGTGTCCATATTTGATGTCTCTCATTTTACATACAAAAATTATCATGTTTCAATTTAATGAACAGAAGGTTAATCTTCTTTGTTAAATGAGCAGTTATATACAAATCTTTGCAGTGAGATTTATCTTAATGTAATTATTTGTAAATCATAAAATTGTTGTTGCTACATCCTTTACATGTTCTGTTGTTAGCATTCAAAAGCGTTGTTGCTTCGTGTTTACGCGAAGTATTGGAAAATCTGGTGCGGGTTGGCCTCATCAAATAGTGAACGCAGATGCTATATACAGGACGAGTAGGAGATGATAATTTCAGGTCAGTTTGTTATTTTCATTTTAATAGTCAATTAATATAAGAATTCTCTATAGTTTAGATACACAGTACAGATTGTTACTTTTACTGCTTATTTAGATAGCTGTCATTTCATTTCCTGTTTATAAAAGTTATAAAAAATCAAAAATACTGAACAATAGCTTCTGCTGTCAATTCATACATGATTTTCGCAGGTTTTTGATTAAAAATTTGCAATCTGTGAATACTATACATACAATAGAAATAGAAATATATCTATGCACTGTATATTTAATAAGTAGAACTATTATTCTATTAGCCAGTAAAACTGTAAGTATAAATTAGATTTGCATATAGTTTGCAGTAGTTGTTTTTCACTTAGATTAGTTTCTTTAGCTTAGTTTTTCCACTTTCTTAGGACTTAGATCGACCAACGGAGCTGCTAAACTCGTCGTAGTGGATTAATCCAAACGGCTTGGGTTATTTAGACAACCCCGGACCGGATTCACTCCTCCAGTTGACGAGCGGTCAGTTTCGCCCGTCAACAAATGGCGCTAGAAGGAGGGTCGACTGACAAGTTGGCCCTGTAGGAGCCTTTATTTTAAATGTATTCAATTCCCCCATGACTCCCCAAATCACTGTGTTGGAACATGCTTTCAACTTCTCATTACCCAATTTTCCCAACGAGACAGTCTCTCGCTTGTCCAAACTCACCTTTGATGGTGGAGGCAATATATCTAATAAAGACCACCTTAACAAGTTTTGGTGCAAATGCATCAAACATGACATCTCAGATTTAAGAGTTTTATGCAGACTTTTCGCTTTTACTTTTAGAGGTCGGATTAAACATTGGTTTGAATCCTTTCCAGCATGTCACATTTTTTATTGGTTTCAATTTGTAGATGAGTTTCTAGATTCTTTTGAAATTTATGATTTCGATCAATTATGTGAAGAATTTTATACTTCGCTAATCAACGGCGATTCATCTTCAGAAGACTTTTTGACAAGAGTTTATCATATCCTCTGTAAATTTAATCTCGATGACATGTCATTTGCATTAAATCTCTTCTATGATGCTTCCATCCCTTCCATTCAGTCATATTCAATCACGAATGAAGAACCAATTGCAAATCCTATCACTCAACTGCAAGAACAATCTTCTTCGCAAGATGAGAAGAATCCTTCCGACAATGTTGAACAAGCTAGGGAAGTAGAATCTATTGACCAGGTTTTTTATGACAACCAGATTAGTTTTTCCTCTGAATCATTAAATTTTTAGTCTACGACCAGTATGGAAGAAGATTCGTTTCTGGCTCAAGGTGAATATCCTCATTCTTGTAACTCATGCTCTAATCAACATTTGAAATCAGTCATTGAAGAACACTTAAGCGACGAAAATCGTCTTGAATTTTCTAGTACTCCTATGAAACTGATTAGAGAAGAAGATATGCAACTAGAAGAAGAAACCTTAAACCTTCATCCTCAAAATGCACTTTGTTCACAGGAAAGACTAGATGTTTGTCACATAAGTTTTGAATTATCTATCACACAAAAGGCAAATCCAGATGATCATATCATGTTGAGGTATTCGTCACCAAAACAGAGTAAGGGTTTTAAAAAAGGTGAAGAGAAATCTCTTGAGAATACCATTGTTAATTCAAGAGATTCTTTCCATGTGCTTATGTCTGATTCCTTTTATTCTTTATATCATGATCTCTTCCTAGACTCTGTTGGACTTGACACCTTACCTACAACATCCTACTCTTTTCCGCCACAATCATATCTTTTCAATATTCTAAATTTTGGTGAAATTAATTCCGAGCATAACATTGATAAAACCGGATTTGACGCTTGTTCACTTTCATCACTCACATGGGAAAAGGACATGTTGCGAGATGATTTTACACAGTTTATTGTTGAAAAAGACAATGCATTGTATTTTATGCAGATCAAACGTTCTACATTTCATATTCGTTCTTTGCTTAGCTCGAATCTTAATGTTTATACTTCACATTTTGAAATGATCAATCTCATCAAAGGAAACATTCAAACCAATGATCCAATTGATTGCACGAATCCTCCTATGATGAGTTTCCCATTGATATATTCGTTTCATCAAAGTCATGGTTTGCATCCCCATTTTTGTGACAAGATCTTAGGATGTATTGAATATTCATATATAAAAAAAATTCATAATAAAGACAAAGTTGTGCTTGCTTTCTTTTTACCTAAGTATCTTGGAAGTAGGCATGACATATTTCTTTTAGATCCTCCATGTGAAGAAATTAATGAACACTTAGAGAACTATCAAGAGGATGGGGCATTTCAGCCTTGGTTGATGGTTATTTCATTTCCTCGTAATCCTGACAAGTTTTTCAAACCTACTTACACTCGCCCATGCTATTATGACCCTTATCATGACAAGATTGCACAATGGCTGGAGGATTCGTACAACAAGAATATCCAAGGAAATGGTAAGATCATGATTACTTCGTTTTTAGATGATTATTATGAAGGTAAGTGTGATATGTTTCTGTTACCATTCTTATTAGTAATGCTTGATCTTGTTTTCATTGCAGGATTAGAGTTACTCCGATGGCTACATTGGAAACATGACTTCACGTAGTATTCTGATTTGTTTAATAATTAGGGTAGGTTTAGGAATAGGTTTTCTTTCAGTTTTATTTCTCACTATTTCTCTTTGTAATAATGCAGTCATGAACGCACGTGGGCGCACCACGAGAACCATAATACGACTGTTATCAGAGAAGTCTTCTTGATCTTTTTCTCTTTGCTTTTATACAAGCTGTCTACACAAGGTTTTCTAACCTTCATTAATCGTCGCGACTGTTTAAATGATCTCATCATTCTTCTCTTTTTGCATGCCTGCTTTTCGTTTTCATTTTCACGACTGCAAGTGTGAAAACCCACAATTAGAATTCATGTTGATTACATCAAAGGATTAATGATCATTTGGTTTATCATGAACCTACTTGAACCTGGTTACCACTCCTTGGTCTCAAAAACACCTTGATTTCATATGTATCAAACCACCACTCACTTTGCTTTTGACTATCGTTAATATGATTTCGATTTATAAATTCGTTGATGCAATGGTTATTTGGCATATGGGTGTCTTTGATGTAATCATTGATGCAAGAATTCGACATATTGGTGTTTCTTTTAAAATCGTGCAAATACCATTGTTTATTTAACATTCGGATCGATTTTTGGTTATGTATATCATGTTTTTCAATGGTTATGTGATAATTCATTTGATTAAAATCTTTTTGGATATGCACTCATATGATTTGAATAGGCGTCATTGGTTGTACAAACCCGACATGATATTTTTGCATGGTCCTAATTTACCCCACCACCCTTGCACGCATGAGCATTAACGCTCTGTCTTTCATTTCGAGTTGCCTTTGCTTGTTTTGGGGAAGCTGCGGGAAAATGGTTCTGTGTCTACCCTGTCAAACCCCCTCGTCGATTACCCTGTTGATCTTGTGCTATTTGCTATGGCTCCTGTAGTGCGAATCGAGCCCAACGGCGTCCAAAATTTGTTGTTGTTTGATAACGCCCGAGAGGACCTAGAGAGGAATGGTTGGAGGGTTTTTATTGAGAAGTTCGAGGGTTTCAACCTGGCAGTGGCTCAACAATTTGCACTTACATTCGATGGTTGCAAGGCCAAAGTTGGGGACATCCAACTCGAATTGAACGAGGATTTCCTCAGCTCAGCCACTGGTCTGCAAGCCAAAGGGAAAAAATGGTTTAAAAATTCGAAGGTTGATGAAGTACCATGGCCACTGTTGTTTACCTCAAGAAAGATCAACAGTTGTGACAAAGGTATGCCGGTTACAGCTCTTAAATCTCGATGGCATGATTTGTTGGCTATTATCAAGCAGTTCATTACATGCGAGAATAGATACGGTTTAGTTTTCCTATACCACCTACGGTTGCTTATGAGTTTCATAGATTTTCCTTTAAATGTGTCACATTTCCTCCTTCGGAGTTTGTATAAAATGGCTAAACGTTTCAAGAGGGAGAAAGCTGACTCCAACCTCTTCCACCACTGTTTAATTAAAATTATTGTGATTCATCACTTGAGGTTGAGTGGTGATTGTTGGGAAGCTTTCTTGTTGAGGAATGGCTTTGCCAGTCCTGAAATTGGACAAGTTGAAAAGACTGTGGTTATAGAAACCCTTGTCGGGCCTGTCGTCCCCCCTCCTACGCTCTTGCCCTCTGTTGAACCCTCAACCTACCCGAACAATGCCCTACCCGACACCCTGCCTGACTCGTGTCTAAAAGAAAGTGCTAAGCATGTTAAGAGGTCTGCAAAGAAAAAGGGTAAAAGCTACAATGATATTAATTGCAAGGGTAAGAAGGTCGTGCGTTGGGTATCAAGGTGTGCTCGTAATAAACCTAAACAATACACAGACCAAAAACCAATTTTGTTGAGTGAAGATTCTGATTCTGAAATCGAGCGGTTTCTAACCGAGGAGTATCCATACTCACACGGCCTTTGTTCAGTCAAGCCCTATGATTATGTGACGAACCTCCCGCCATGCCTTAAAGATGACCCCAACTTCCCCAGGATCAAACTCGACAGTGGAACTACTGGTAAATTAAGAAATTCCTCACCTGTAATTACACGGCCTGATCTACCATAGTGCAATGAATGCAACTCATGGCTCGACCGATATTATACAGATGTCCCTCTGCTCCAATCCCGAATCAAGTCCTTGGAGGACCGAGTAAATGTGCTAACCAAAGAAAACGGCAGGTTGCTAGCTAATGATAAAAGGCAGAAGACCACAGGCTCTGTTGCTTTCAAAAATGTAGAGGCGACCACTGCCATTGTTAATTCAAAAATAGCTTGATCGAATCGAATCCCTGAAACCGAGGTATGGTATTTCAAGAATGATTTTAAAATGATTTTGTTTGCTTTGAATTAGCATAAGGGATTTGTTTTCTCAATCGCATCTATTTCTGTTATGATTGAATTGATACAATACGATTATGTTTGCAAATAATAACTAGCTACAGAATCGTGAGATTCTGTAGCTAGTTATGAAAATTTGAACTGTTTTGATTTTACAACTAAAATACAATCTGAAAAACATGTACTCTTGTGCATTGACAGGTACACACGAATTTCAAAGGAGATTGGACCGACTGTGGCATCTTTGAACATGTTTTTTCTTTACATACTTTTGGATTAGGTTGTTAGTCTTAGATAGAAATAGGAATTTGGGAGATTGTTTTCCCATAATTTTTGCAACAGCTTTGATAATTTCCACAAGGAATGTTTTCATCATGTGGCCTTTATATATGTACTATTTTTGTAAACAAACCATCGCTGCTTGGGAGCAGAGACTATGGATTGGTGATATTTCAGACTCGAATGAAAGTGGATGTTTGTATGGCTTTAGCTTCAATATATCATACTTGTGTTCAAGTTTGTTCATTTCAATTTGTAATCAAATTTTTTACTACTTTAGATATCATAATTTGTTACATGTTGATGTGATGGGATTTAAATAGTGTCCATATTTGATGTCTCTCATTTTACTTACAACAATTATCTTGTTTCAATTTAATGAACAGACGGTTAATCTTCTTTGTTAAATGAGCAGTTATATACAAATCTTTGCAGTGAGATTTATCTTAATGTAATTATTTGTAAATCATAAAATTGTTGTTGCTACATCCTTTACATGTTCTGTTGTTATCATTCAAAAGCGTTGTTGCTTCGTGTTTACGCAAAGTATTGGAAAATCTGGTGCGGGTTGGCCTCATCAAACAGTGAACGCAGATGCTATATACAAGACGAGTAGGAGATGATAATTTCAGGTCAGTTTGTTATTTTCATTTTAATAGTCAATTAATATAAGAATTCTCTGTAGTTTAGATACACAGTACAGATTGTTACTTTTACTGCTTATTTAGATAGCTGTCATTTCATTTCCTGTTTATAAAAGTTATAAAAAATCAAAAATACTGAACAATAGCTTCTGATGTCAATTCATACATGATTTTCGCAGGTTTTTTATTAAAAATTTGCAATCTGTGAATACTGTACATACAATAGAAATATAAATATATCTATGCACTGTATATTTAATAAGTAGAACTATTATTATGTTAGCCAGTAAAACTGTAAGTATATATTAGATTTGTATATAGTTTGCAGTAGTTGTTTTTCACTTAGATTAGTTTCTTTAGCTTAGTTTTTCCACTTTCCCATGACTTAGATCGGCCAACGGAGCTGCTAAACCCGTCGTAGTGGATTAATCCAAACAGCTTGGGTTATTTAGACAACCCTGGACCAGATTCACTCCTCCAGTTGACGAGCGGTCAATTTCGCCCGTCAACAAAACCAAAATTCTGCATTTCCAAATATGAAATCATATTTTATACCCATTTGAGAGTTGTACACGTGGTCTTCATTGCGAGCGAAGGCGTGTAGTTCTTGGGCCGCGTTTTCTCAACTTCGGGACATATTCTAGGCCCAAGTTTGAAACAAGTTGGAACTATGGGTTGAAAAGAAAAATTCTTCATTTCCAAATATGAAAACATATTTGGATACCCATTTGAGAGTTGTACATGTGGTATTCATTACGAGAGAAGACATGTAGTTCTTGTGCCATTTTTTCTCAACTTCGTGTCATATTCTATGCCCAAGTTTGAAACGAAGTGGAACTAGGGGTTGAAAAGCAAAATTCTTCATTTCCAAATATGAAATCATATTTGGATACCCATTTGTGAGTTTTACACATGGTCTTGATTGTGAGCTAAGACATTTAGTTCTCGTGACGCGTTTTCGCCACTTTGGTTCACGTTCCAGGCCCATGTTTGGAACGAAGTGGTACTATGGGTTGAAAAGAAAAATCCTTCATTTCCACGTATGAAATCATATTTGGATACCCATTTGAGAGTTGTATACCATAGTCTTGATTGAGGGCGAAGACGTGTAGTTCTCGGGATGCTTTTTCTCAACTTCGGGTCACGTTCCAAGCCCAAGTTTGCAACGAAGTGGAACTACGGGTTGAAAAGCAAAATCCTTTGTTTCCGCATATGAAATCATATTTGGATACCCATTGGAGAGTTTTACACCACAATATTGATTGCGGGCAAAGCCATGGAGTTCTCGGGCCGCTTTTTCTCAACTTTGGGTCATGTTCGAGGCTAAAGTTTGGAAAGAAGTGGAACTACGAGTTGAAAACAAATTTCCTCCGTTTCCGCGTATGAAATCATATTTGGATACCCATTTTAGAGTTGTACACCACAGTCTTGATTACGGGCGAAGACGTGTAGTTCTCATGCCACTTTTTCTCAATTTCGGGTCACGTTCCAAGCCCAAGTTTGGAACAAAGTCGAACTACGGGTTGAAAAGAAAAATCCTCTGTTTCCACATATGAAATCATATTTGGATACCTATTTGAGAGTTGTACACCACAGTCTTGATTGCAGGCGAAGACGTGTAGTTCTCGGGCCACTTTTTCTCAACTTCGGGTGACGTTCCAAGCCCAAATTTGGAATGAAGTGGAACTACGGGTTGAAAAGAAAAATCCTTCGTTTCCACATATGAAATCATATTTGGATACCCATTTTAGAGTTGTACAGCATAGTCTTGATTGTGGGCGAAGACGTGTAGTTCTCGGGACACTTTTTCTCAACTTCATGTCCCATTCCAAGCCCAAGATTGGAACAAAGTGGAACTACGGGTTGAAAAACAAAATCCTTTGTTTCCGCGTATGAAATCATATTTGGATACCCATTTGAGAGTTGTATACCACAGTCTTGATTGCGGGCGAAGACATGTAGTTCTCGGGATGTGTTTTCTCAAACCTCGGATCACGTTCTAGGATGAAGTTTGGAACGAAGTGGAACTACAGGTTGAAAAGAAAAATCCTTCGTTTCTGCATATGAAATCATATTTGAATACCCATTTGAGAGTCTTACACCACAGTCTTTATTGCTGGAAAAGGCCATTTTTTCTCAACTTCGGGTCATGTTCCAAGCCCAAGTTTTGAATGAAGTGGAACTACATGTAGAAAAGAACAACCCTCTATTTCCGTGTATGAAATCGTATTTGGATACCCATTTGACAGTTGTACACCACAGTCTTGATTGTGGGCGAAAACGTGTAGTTCTCGGGCCGCATTTTCTCGATTTCGGATCACATTCCAGGCCCAAGTTTGTAACGAAGTTGAACTACGGGTTGAAAATAAAAATCTTTCGTTTCCGCGTATGAAATCATATTTGGATACCCATTTGAGAGTTGTACACCACAATCTTGATTGCGGCCGAAGACATGTAGTTCTCGGGCCGCTTTTTCTCAACTTCAGGTCACATTCCAGGCCCAAGTTTGGAACGAAGTGGAACTGCAGGTTGAAAAGAAAAATCCTCTAATTCTGTGTATGAAATCATATTTGGATACCCGTTTGAGAGTTGTACACCATAGTCTTGATTACGGGCGAGGACGTGTAGTTCTTGCGCCGCTTTTTCTCAACTTCGGGTGACGTTCTAGGCCCAAGTTTGGAACGAAGTGGAACTATGGGTTGAAAAGAAAAATCCTCTCTTTCTGCGTATGAAATCATATTTAGATTCCTATTTGTGAGTTGTACACCACAGTCTTGTTTGCGGGCGAAGACATGTAGTTCTTGGGCCGCTTTTTCTGAACTTCGGGTCACGTTCCAGGCCCAAATTTGGAACAAAGTGGAACCACGGGTTGAAAAGAAAAATCCTTCCTTTCAGCATATGAAATCATATTTGGATACCCATTTGAGAGTTGTACACCACTATCATGATTGCGGGTGAAGACGTGTAGTTCTTAGGACGCTTTTTCTCAACTTCGGGTCACGTTCCAGGCCCAAGTTTGGAACGAAGTGGAACTACGGGTTGAAAATAAAAATCCTATGTTTCCATCTATGAAATCATATTTGGATACCCGTTTGAGATTTTTACACCACAATCTTAAATGCGGGCGAAGACGTGTAGTTCTTGGGCCGTTTTTTCTCAACTTCGGGTCACGTTCCAGGGCCAAGTTTGGAATAAAGTGGAACTACATATTGAAAAGAAAAATACTTCATTTCCGTGTATATAATCATATTTGGATACCCATTTGAGAGTTGTACACCAAAGTCTTGATGTTGGTGAAGACGTGTAGTTCTCGGGCCGCTTTTTCTCAACTTCGGGTCACGTTCCAGGGCCAAGTTTGGAACGAAGTCAAACTACGAATTGAAAGTCAAAATCCTCCATTTCCGCGTATGAAATCATATTTGGATACCCATTTGAGAGTTGTACACCAGAATCTTGATTGGGGGCGAAAACGTGTAGTTCTCGAGCCACATTTTCTCAACTTCAGGTCATGTTCCATGCTCAAGTTTGGGACGAAGTGGAACTACGGGTTGAAAAGAAAAATCCTTCGTTTCCAAATATGAAATCATATTTGGATACCCATTTGAGAGTTGTACACCACAGTCTTGATTGCGGGTGAAGTCGTGTAGTTTTGGGGTCGCGTTTTCTCAACTTCATGTCACATTCTAGGCCCAAGTCTGTAACGAAGTGGAACTACGGGCTGAAAAGCAAAATCCTCGATTTCCAAATATGAAATCATATTTGGATACCCATTTGATATTTTTACACCACAGTCTTGATTGCGGCCAAAGACGTGTAGTTCTTGGGACGCGTTTTCGCAACTTCGGTTCACGTTCCAGGCCCAAGTTTGGAACAAAGTGGAACTACGGGTTGAAAAGAAAAATCCTTCGTTTCTGTGTATGAAATCATATTTGGATACCCATTTGAGAGTTGTATACCCCAGTCCTAATTGCAGGCGAAGACATGTAGTTCTCGGGACGCTTTTTCTCAGCTTCGGGTTACATTCCAAGCGCAAGTTTGGAACGAAGTGGAACTATGGGTTGAAAAGAAAAATCCTTCGTTTTCCGCATATGAAATCATATTTGGATACCCATTTGAAAGTTTTACACCAAAATCTTGATTGTGGGCAAAGAAGTGTAGTTCTCCGGTAGCTTTTTCTCAACTTCGGGTCATGTTCCAGGCCAAAGTTTGGAACGAAGTGGAACTACGAGTTGGAAAGAAAAATCCTCTGTTTCCGCATATGAAATCATATTTGGATACCCATTTGAGAGATGTACACCACAATCTTGATTACGGACGAAGATGTGTAGTTTGTGGGCCTCTTTTTCTCAACTTTGGGTCACGTTCCAAGCCCAAGTTTGGAATGAAGTGGAACTACGGGTTGAAATGAAAAATCCTCTGTTTCCACGTATGAAATTATATTTGGATACCTATTTGAGAGTTGTACACCACAGTTTTGATTGCAGGCGAAGACGTGTAGTTCTCGGGCCGCTTTTTCTCAACTTCAGGTCACATTCCAGGCCCAAATTTGGAACGAAGTGGAACTACGGGTTAAAAAGAAAAATCATTCGTTTCCACATATGAAATCATATTTGGATACCCATTTGAGAGTTGTACACCATAGTCTTCATTGCGGGCGAAGACATGTAGTTCTCAAGCCGCTTTTTCTCAACTTCAGGTCACGTTCCAGGCCCAAGTTGGAACGAAGTAAGATTACGGGTTGGAAAGAAAAATCATTTGTTTCCGCGTATGAAATCATATTTGGATACCCATTTGAGAGTTGTACACTACAATCTTGATTGCAGGTGAACACGTGTAGTTCTCGAGCCGTTTTTTCTCAACTTCGGGTCACGTTCCAGGTCCAAGATGGAAATGAAGTGGAACTATGGGTTGATAATAAAAATCCTCCATTTCCAAATATGAAATCATATTTGGATACTGAAATGAGAGTTGTACACCACAGTCTTGATTGCGGGCGAAGACCTGTAGTTTTGGAGCCGCATGTTCTCAACTTCAGGTCATATTCTAGGCCCAAGTTTGGAACGAAGTGGAACTACGGGTTGAAAAGAAAAATCCTCCATTTCCAAATATGATATCAGATTTGAATACCCATTTGAGAGTTGTACACCACAATCTTGATTGCGGGAGAAGACGTCTAGTTCTGGTACCGCATTTTTACAACTTCGAGTCATATTCTAGGCCCAAGTTTGGAACGAAGTGGAGCTAGGGGTTGAAAAGCAAAATCCTTTGTTTTCGCGTATGAAATCATATTTGGATACCCATTTGAGAGTTGTACACCCTAGTCTTGATTACGGGTGAATACATGTAGTTCTCGGGCGAATTTTTCTCAACTTCGGGTCACGTTCTAGGCCCAAGTTTGGAACGAAGTGGAACTACGGGTTGAAAAGAAAAATCTTTCGTTTCCAAATATGAAATCATATTTGGATACCCATTTTAGAGTCGTGCACGATAGTCTTGATTGTGAGCGAAGACGTGTAGTTCTTAGGCCACTTTTTCTCAACTTCGAGTCATATTCTAGGCCCAAGTTTGGAACGAAGTGGAACTATGGGTTGAAAAGAGAAATCCTTTGTTTCCGTGTATGAAATCATATTTGGATACCCATTTGAGAGTTGTACAACACAGTCTTGTTTGCGGTAGAAGATGTGTAGTTCTCGGGCCGCTTTTTCTCAACTTCGGGTCACGTTCTAGGCCCATGTTTGGAACAAAGTGGAACTATGGGTTGAAAAGAAAAATCCTTCATTTCCAAATATGAAATCATATTTGGATACCCATTTGAGAGTTTTACACCACAATCTTGATTGCGGGTGAAGACGTGTAGTTCTTGGGCCACGTTTTCTCAACTTTGGGTCACGTTCTAGGCCCAAGTTTGGAAAGAAGTGGAACTACGGGTTTAAAAGAAAAATCCTCCAATGCCAAATATGAAATCATATTCAGATACCCATTTGAGATTTTTACACCGCAATCCTGATTGCGACCAAAGACGTTTAGTTCTCGGGATGCTTTTTCTTAACTTCGGGTCACGTTCCAGGCCCATGTTTGGAACGAAGTGGAACTACGGGTTTAAAAGAAAAATCCTTTGTTTTCATGTATGAAATGATATTTGGATACCCATTTGAGAGCTATATACCACAGTCTTGATTGCGGGCGAAGACATGTAGTTCTTGGGACGCATTTTCTCAACTTCTGGTCACGTTCCAGGCCCAATTTTGGAACAAAGTGGAACTACGGGTTGAAAAGCAAAATCCTTCGTTTCCGCGTATGAAATCATATTTGGATACCCATTTGAGAGTTTTACACCACAATCTATATTGCGGGCGAGGACGTGTAGTTCTCAGGCCGCTTTTTGTCAACTTCGGGTCATGTTCCAAACCCAAGTTTGGAATGAAGTGGAACTACATGTAGAAAAGAACAACACTCAATTTCCATGTATGAAATCGTATTTGGATACCCGTTTGACAATTGTACACCACAGTCTTGATTGTGGGCGAAAATGTGTAGTTCTCGGGGCGCATTTTCTCAATTTTGGATGACATTCGAGGCCCAAGTTTATAACGAAGTTGAACTACAGGTTGAAAATAAAAATCTTTCATTTCCGCGTATGAAATCATATTTGGATACCCATTTGAGAGTTGTACACCACAGTCTATATTGCGGGCGAGGACGTGTAGTTCTCAGGCCGCTTTTTGTCAACTTCGGGTCATGTTCCAAACCCAAGTTTGGAATGAAGTGGAACTACATGTAGAAAAGAACAACACTCAATTTCCATGTATGAAATCGTATTTGGATACCCATTTGAGAGTTGTACACCACAATCTTGATTGCGGCCGAAGACATGTAGTTCTCGGGCCGCTTTTTCTCAACTTCAGGTCACATTCCAGGCCCAAGTTTGGAACGAAGTGGAACTGCAGGTTGAAAAGAAAAATCCTCTAATTCTGTGTATGAAATCATATTTGGATACCCGTTTGAGAGTTGTACACCATAGTCTTGATTACGGGCGAGGACGTGTAGTTCTTGCGCCGCTTTTTCTCAACTTCGGGTGACGTTCTAGGCCCAAGTTTGGAACGAAGTGGAACTATGGGTTGAAAAGAAAAATCCTCTCTTTCTGCGTATGAAATCATATTTAGATTCCTATTTGTGAGTTGTACACCACAGTCTTGTTTGCGGGCGAAGACATGTAGTTCTTGGGCCGCTTTTTCTGAACTTCGGGTCACGTTCCAGGCCCAAATTTGGAACAAAGTGGAACCACGGGTTGAAAAGAAAAATCCTTCCTTTCAGCATATGAAATCATATTTGGATACCCATTTGAGAGTTGTACACCACTACCATGATTGCGGGCGAAGACGTGTAGGTCTTAGGACGATTTTTCTCAAATTCGGGTCACGTTCCAGGCCCAAGTTTGGAACGAAGTGGAACTACGGGTTGAAAATAAAACTCCTTCGTTTCCGTGTATGAAATCATATTTGGATACCCATTTGAGAGTTTTATACCACAATCTTGAATGCGGGCGAAGACGTGTAGTTCTCAGGCACTTTTTCTCAATTTCGGGTCACGTTCCAGGCCCAAGTTTGGAACGAAGTGGAACTACGGGTTGAAAAGAAAAATCCTTCGTTTCCACGAATATAATCATATTAGGATACCTATTTGAGAGTTGTACACCAAAGTCTTGATGCTGGTGAATACGTGTAGTTCTCGGGTTGTTTTTTCTCAATTTTGGGTCACATTCCAGGCCCAAGTTTGGAACCAAGTGAAACTACGGGTTGAAAATCAAAATCCTCTATTTCCACGTATGAAAGCATATTTGGATACCCATTTGAGAGTTGTACACCACAATCTTGATTGCGGGCGAAGACATGTAGTTCTCGGGGCGCTTTTTCTCAACCTCAAGTCACGTTCCAGGCTCAAGTTTGGAACGAAGTGGAACTACAGGTTGAAAAAAAAAATCCTTCATTTCCGCGTATGAAATCATATTTGGATACCCACTTCAGATTTGTACACCACAGTCTTGATTAGGGGAGAAGATGTGTAGTTCTTGTGCAGTTTTTTCTCAACTTTGGGTCACGTTCAAAGACCAAGTTCGGAACGAAGTGGAACTACGGGATGAAAAGCAAAATCCTTTGTTTCCAAATATGAAATCATATTTGGATACCCATTTGAGAGTTGTACACCACACTCTTGAATGCAGGTGAAGACGTGTAGTTCCGGGGCAGCGTTTTCTCAACTTCGGGTCACGTTCTAGGCCCAAGTTTGGAACGAAGTGGAACTATGTGTTGAAAAGAAAAATCCTCCATTTCTAAATATGAAATCATATTCGGATACCCATTTGAGATTTTTACACCATAGTCTTGATTGCGGCCAAAGACATGTAGTTATCGAGACGCGTTTTCGCAACTTCGGTTCACGTTCCAGGCCTAAGTTTGGAACGAAGTGGAACTACGGGTTGAAAAGAAAAAGCCTTCGTTTTCATGTATGAAATCATATTTGGATACCCATTTGAGAGTTGTATACCACAGTCTTGATTGCGGTCGAAGACGTGTAGTTCTCGGGATGTTTTTTCTCAACTTCAGGTCACATTCCAAGCCCAAGTTTGGAATGAAGTGGAACTATGGGTTGAAAAGAAAAATCCTTCGTTTCCGCGTATGAAATCATATTTGGATACCCATTTGAGAGTTTTACACCATAGTCTTGATTGTGGGCGAAGAATTTTAGTTCTCGGGTCGCTTTTTCTCAGCTTCGGGTCATGTTCTAGGCCGAAGATTGGAACGAAGTAGAACTACGGGTTGAAAAGAAAAATACTATGTTTCCGTGTATAAAATCATATTTGGATACCAATTTGAGAGTTGTACACCACAGTTTTGATTGCAGGCAAAGATGTGTAGTTCTCGGGCCGCTTTTTCTCAACTTCAGGTCACGTTCCAGGCCCAAATTTGGAACGAAGTGGAACTACGGGTTGAAAAGAAAAAACCTTTGTTTCCACATATGAAATCATATTTGGATACCCATTTGAGAGTTGTACACCACAGTCTTGATTGCAAGCAAAGACGTGTAGTTCTCAGGCCGTTTTTTCTCAACTTCGGGTCACGTTCCAGGTCCAAGTTGGAACGAAGTGGGATTACGGGTTGAAAATAAAAATCCTTTGTTTCCGCGTATGAAATCTTATTTGGATACCCATTTGAGAGTTGTACACTACAATCTTGATTGCAGGCGAAGACGTGTACTTCTCGGGCCGTTTTTTCTCAACTTTGGGTCACGTTCCAGGTCCAAGTTGAAAATGAAGTGGAACTATGGGTTGAAAATAAAAATCCTCCATTTCCAAATATGAAATCATATTTGGATACATAAATGAGAGTTGTACACCACAGTCTTGATTGCGGGCGAAGAACTGTAGTCATGGGGCCGCGTGTTCTCAACTTCGGGTCATATTATAGACCCAAGTTTGGACCGAAGTGGAACTACGGGTTGAAAAGAAAAATCCTCCATTTCCAAATATGATATCAGATTTGGATACCCATTTGAGAGTTGTACACCACAATCTTGATTGCGGGAAAAGACGTCTAGTTCAGGGACCACATTTTCTCAACTTCAGGTCATATTCTAGGCCCAAGTTTGGAATGAAGTGGAACTAGGGGTTGAAAAGCAAAATCCTTTGTTTTATTGTATGAAATCATATTTCGATACCCATTTGAGATTTGCACACCACAGTCTTGATTGCGGGTGAAGACATGTAGTTCTCGGGCGGCTTTTTCTCAAGTTCGGGTCACGTTCTAGGCCCAAGTTTGGAACAAAGTGGAACTACGGGTTGAAAAGAAAAAACATTCGTTTCCAAATATGAAATCATATTTGGATACCCATTCGAGAGTTGTGCACCACAGTCTTGATTGTGAGCGAAGACGTGTAGTTCTCAGGCTGCGTTTTCTCAACTTCGAGTCATATTCTATGCCCAAGTTTGGAACGAAGTGGAACTACGGGTTGAAAAGAAAAATCATTTGTTTCTGTGTATGAAATCATATTTGGATACCCATTTGAGAGTTGTAAACCACGGTCTTGATTGCGGGAAAAGATGTGTAGTTCTCGTGCCTCTTTTTCTCAACTACGGGTCACGTTCCAGACCCAAGTTTGGAACGAAGTGGAACTATGGGTTGAAAAGAAAAATCCTTCGTTTCCAAATATGAAATCATATTTGGATACCCATTTGAGAGTTTTACACCACAATCTTGATTGTGGGTGAAGACGTGTAGTTCTAGGGCTGCGTTTTCTCAACTGCGGGTCACGTTCTAGGCCCAAGTTTGGAAAGAAGTGGAACTATGGGTTGAAAAGCAAAATCCTCCATTGCCAAATATGAAATCATATTTGGATACCCATTTGAGATTTTTACACCACAATCATGATTGCGGCCGAAGACGTTTAGTTCCTGGGACGCTTTTTCTCAACTTCGGGTCACGTTCCAGGCCCAAGTTTGGAACGAAGTGGAACTACGGGTTGAAAATAAAAATACTATGTTTCTGCATATGAAATCATATTTGGATACCCATTTGAGAGTTGTATACCATAGTCTTGATTGCGGGCGAAGACATGTAGTTCTCGGGACGCGTTTTCTCAAATTCGGGTCACGTTCCAGGCCCAATTTTGGAACGAAGTGGAACTACGGGTTGAAAAGAAAAATCCCTCGTTTCCACGTATGAAATCATATTTGGATACCCATTTGAGAGTTTTACACCATAGTCTATATTGCGGGCGAGGACGTGTAGTTCTCGGGTCACTTTTTCTCAACTTCGGGCCATGTTCCAGGCCCAAGTTTGGAATGAACTAGAACTACGTGTACAAAAGAACAATCCTACGTTTCCATGTATGAAATCGTATTTGGATACCCATTTGACAGTTGTACATCACAGTCTTGATTGTGGGTGAAAACGTGTAGTTCTTGGGCCCAAGTTTAGAACGAAGTGGAACTACGGGTTGAAAATAAAAATACTATGTTTCCGCGTATGAAATCATATTTGGATACCCATTTGAGAGTTGTATACCATAGTCTTGATTGCGGGCGAAGACATGTAGTTCTCGGGACACGTTTTCTCAAATTCGGGTCACGTTCCAGGCCCAATTTTGGAACGAAGTGGAACTACGGGTTGAAAATAAAAAAAAATTGTTTCCGCGTATGAAATCATATTTGGATACCCATTTGAGAGTTGTACACCATAGTATTGATTGCCGCCGAAGACATGTAGTTCTCGGGCCGCTTTTTCTCAACTTCAGGTCACATTCTAGGCCCAAGTTTGGAACGAAGTGGAACTACGGGTTGAAAAGAAAAATCCTTTGTTTCTGTGTATGAAATCATATTTGGATACCCATTTGAGAGTTGTACACCACAGTCTTGATTACGGGCGAGCACGTTCTTGGGACGTTTTTTCTCAACTTCGGGTGACGTGGTCTTCATTGCGAGCGAAGACGTGTAGTTCTTGGGCCCTTTTTTCTCAACTTCAGGTCACATTCTACGCCCAAGTTTGAAATGAAGTGAAACTATGGGTTGAAAAGTAAAATTCTTCGTTTCCAAATATGAAATCATATTTGGATACCCATTTTAGAGTTGTACACGTGGTCTTCATTGCGAGCGAAGACGTGTAGTTCTTGGGCCGCTTTTTCTTAACTTCGGGTCATATTCTAGGCCCAGGTTTGGACCAAAGTGGAACTATGGGTTGAAAAGCAAAATAATTCATTTCTGAATATGAAATTGTATTTGAATACCCATTTGAGAGTTGTACACGTGGTCTTGATTGAGAGCGAATACGTGTAGTTCTTTGGTCGTTTTTTCTCAACTTCGGGACATATTATAGGCCCAAGTTTGAAACGAAGTGGAACTATGGGTTGAAAAAAAAAATTCTCCATTTCCAAATATGAAATAATATTTGGATACCCATTTGAGAGTTGTACACATGGTGTTGATTGCGATAAAAGACGTGTATTTCTTGGGCCTTTTTTTCTCAACTTCAGGACATATACTACGCCCAAGTTTGAAACAAAGTGGAACTATGGGTTGAAAAGCAAAATTCTCAATTTCCAAATATGAAATCATATTTGGATACCCATTTGAGAATTGTACACGTGGTCTTGATTGCAAGCAAAGACGTGTAGTTCTTGGCCTGCTTTTTCTCAACTTCGGGACATATTCTAGGCCCAAGTTTGAAACGAAGTGGAACTATGGGTTGAAAAACAAAATTCTCCATTTCCAAATATTAAGTTATATTTGGATACACATTTGAGATTTGTACACGTGGTCTTGATTGCGAGCGAAGACGTGTAGTTCTTGGGCCGCTTTTTCTCAACTTCGGGACATATTCTAGGCCCATGTTTGAAATGAAGTGGAACTATGGGTTGAAAAGTAAAATTCTCCATTTCCAAAAATGAAATCATATACCCATTTGAGAGTTGTACACGTGGTCTTGATTGCGAGAGAAGACGTGTAGTTCTTGGGCCGCTCTTTCTCAACTTCGTAACATATTCTAGGCCAATGTTTGAAATGAAGTGGAACTATGGGTTGAAAAGAAAAATTCTTCATTTACAAATATGAAATCCTATTTGGATACCCATTTGAGAGTTGTACACGTGGTCTTGATTGTGAGCGAAAAAGTGTAGCTCGTTGGCCTCTTTTTCTCAACTTCGAGAGATATTCTAGGCCCATGTTTGAAACGAAGTGGAACTATGGGTTGAAAACCAAGATTCTTCATTTCCAAACTTGAAATCATATTTGGATACCCATTTGAGAGTTGTACATGTGGTCTTGATTGAGAGCGAAGATGTGTAGTTCTGGGGCCGCTTTTTCTCAACTTCGGGACATATTGTAGGCCCATGTTTGAAACAAAGTGGAACTATTGGTTGAAAAGCAAGATTCGTCATTTTCAAATATGAAATCATATTTGGATACCCATTTGAGAGTTGTACACGTGGTCTTGATTGCGAGCAAATACGTGTAGTTCTTGGGTTGTTTTTCCTCAACTTCGGGACATATTCTAGGCCCATGTTTGAAACGAATTGGAACTATGGGTTGAAAAGAAAGATTCTTCATTTCCAAATATTTAATCATATTTGGATTCCAATATGAGAGTTGTACACGTTTGGAACGAAGTCGAACTACGGGTTGAAAAGAAAAATCCTCTGTTTCCGAGTATGAAATCATATTTGGATACCTATTTGAGAGTTGTACACCACAGTCTTGGTTGCAGGCGAAGATGTGTAGTTCTCGGGCTGCTTTTTCTCAACTTCCGGTCACGTTCCAGGCCCAAATTTGGAACGAAGTGGAACTATGGGTTGAAAAGAAAAATCCTTCATTTCCGCATATGAAATCATATTTGGATACCCATTTGAGAGTTGTACACCATAGCCTTGATTGCAGACGAAGACGTGTAGTTCTCAGGAATCTTTTTCTCAACTTCGGGTCACGTTCCAAGCCCAAGTTGGAACGAAGTGGGATTACGGGTTGAAAAGAAAAATCCTTCGTTTCCGCGTATGAAATCATATTTGGATACCCATTTGAGAGTTGTACACTACAATCTTGATTGCAGGCGAAGATGTGTAGTTCTCGGGACGTTTTTTCTCAACTTCGAGTCACGTTCCAGGTCCAAGTTGGAAATGAAGTGGAACTATGGGTTGAAAATAAAAATCCTCCATTTCCAAATATGAAATCATATTTGGATACCGAAATGAGAGTTGTACACCACAATCTTGATTGTGGGCGAAGACCTGTAGTTCTGGGGCCGCGTGTTCTCAACTTCGGGTCATATTCTAGGCCCAAGTTTGGAACGAAGTGGAACTATGGGTTGAAAAGAAAAACCCTCCATTTCCAAATATGATATTAGATTTGGATACCCATTTGACAGTTGTACACCACAATCTTGATTGTCAGCGAAGACGTGTAGTTCCGTGGCCGCGTTTTCTCAACTTTGGGTCATATTCTAGGCCCAAGTTTGGAACGAAGTGGAACTAGGGGTTGAAAAGCAAAATCCTTTGTTTTCACTTATGAAATCTAGATATTTGAGAGTTGTACACCGCAGTCTTGATTGCGGGTGAAGACATGTAGTTCTCGGGTGAATTTTTCTCAACTTCGGGTCACATTCTAGGCCCAAGTTTGGAACGAAATGGAACTACGGGTTGACAAGAAAAATCTTTCGTTTCCAAATATGA
This sequence comes from Picea engelmannii, assembly GCA_009831015.1. NCBI lineage: Eukaryota > Viridiplantae > Streptophyta > Pinopsida > Pinales > Pinaceae > Picea > Picea engelmannii. The sequence continues at coordinate 28,064 of ML822297.1, forward strand.
AATCATATTTGGATACCCATTTGAGAGTTGTGTACCACAGTCTCGATTGCGGGCAAAGACGTGTAGTTCTCGGGACGCTTTTTCTCAACTTTGGGTCATATTCCAAGCCAAAGTTTGGAACAAAATGGAACTATGGGTTGAAAAGAAAAATCCTTTGTTTCCGCGTATGAAATCATATTTGGATACCCATTTGAGAGTTTTACACCACAGTCTATATTGTGGGCGAGGACGTGTAGTTCTTGGGCCATTTTTTCTCAACTTCGGGTCATGTTTCAGACCCAAGTTTGGAATGAAATGGAACTACGTGTAGAAAAGAACAATCTTGATTGTGGGCGAAAACGTGTAGTTCTCGGGCTGCATTTTCTCAATTTCGGATCACGTTTGAGGCCCAAGTTTGGAACGAAGTTGAACTATGGGTTGAAAATAAAAATCTTTCATTTCCGTGTATGAAATCATATTTGGATACCCATTTGAGAGTTGTACACCACAGTATTGATTGCGGTTGAAGACATGTAGTTCTCGGGCCGCTTTTTCTCAACTTCGGGTCACATTCTAGGCCCAAGTTTGGAACGAAGTGGAACTACGGGTTGAAAAGAAAAATCATTTGTTCCTGTGTATTAAATCATATTTGGATACCCATTTGAGAGTTGTACACCACAATCTTGATTACGGGCGAGGAAGTGTAGCTCTTGGGCCGCTTTTTTTCAACTTCGGGTGACGTTCTAGGCCCAAGTTTGGAACGAAGTGGAACTACAGGTTGAAAAGAAAAATCATCTCTTTCCGCGTATAAAATCATATTTGGATACCTATTTGAGAGTTGTACACTATAGTGTTGATTGTGGGCGAAGACGTGTAGTTCTCGTGCCGCTTTTTCTCAACTTCGGGTCACGTTCTAGGCCCAAATTTGGAACGAAGTGGAACTATGGGTTAAAAAGCAAAATCCTTCGTTTCCGCATATGAAATCATATTTGGATACCCATTTGAGAGTTGTACACCACTATCATGATAGTGGGCGAGGACGTGTAGTTCTTATGACGTTTTTTCTCAACTTCGGGTCACGTTCCAGGCCCAAGTTTGGAACGAAGTGGAACTACGGGTTGAAAAGAGAAATCCTCTCTTTTCGTGTATGAAATCATATTTGGATACCTATATGAGAGTTGTACACCACAGTCTTGATTGCAAGCGTAGACTTGTAGTTCTCGGGCCGCTTTTTCTCAACTTCGGGTCACGTTCTAGGCCCAAGTTTGGAACGAAGTGGAACTACGGGTTGAAAAGAAAAATCATCTCTTTCCACGTATAAAATCATATTTGGATACCTATTTGAGAGTTGTACACCACAGTCTTGATTGTGGGCAAAGACGTGTAGTTCTCGTGCCGTTTTTTCTCAACTTCGGGTCACGTTCTAGGCCCAAATTTGGAATGAAGTGGAACTACGGGTTGAAAATAAAAATCCTTTGTTTTCGTGTATGAAATCATATTTGGATACCCATTTGAGAGTTTTGCACCACAATCTTGAATGCAAGTGAAGACATGTAGTTCTCAGACATTGTTTCTCAACTTCGGGTCACGTTCCAGGCCCAAGTTTGGAACGAAGTGGAACTATGGGTTGAAAAGCAAAATCCTTCATTTCCGCGAATATCATCATATTTGAATACCCATTTGAGAGTTGTACACCAAAGTCCCGATGTTGGCGAAGACGTGTAGTTCTCGGGCCGCTTTTTCTCAATTTTGGGTCACGTTCTCGGCCCAAGTTTGGAACGAAGTGAAACTACGGGTTGAAAATCAAAATCCTCCATTTCCGCGTATGAAATCATATTTGGATACCCATTTGAGAGTTGTACACCACAATCTTGATTGCGGGCGAGGACATGTAGTTCTCGGGCCGCGTTTTCTCAACTTTAGGTCACGTTCCAGGCTCAAGTTTGGAACGAAGTGGAACTATGGGTTGAAAAGCAAAATCCTTCGTTGTCGTGTATGAAATCATATTTGGATACCCATTTCAGAGTTGTACACCACAGTCTTGATTAGGGGAGAAGATGTGTAGTTCTCTTGTCGTTTTTTCTCAACTTCGGGTCACGTTCTAGGCCGAAGTTTGGAACGAAGTGGAACTATGGACTTAAAAGCGAAATCCTCCATTTCCAAATATGAAATCATATTCGGATACCCATTTGAGATTTTTACACCACAGTCTTGATTGCGGCCGAAGACGTGTAGTTCTCGGGACGCGTTTTCGCAACTTCGGGTCACGTTATAGGCCCAAGTTTGGAGTGAAGTGGCACTACGAGTTGAAAAGAAAATCTTTCGTTTTCATATATGAAATCATATTTGGATACCCATTTGAGAGTTGTATACCACAATCTTGATTGCGGGCGAAGACGTGTAGTACTCGGGACGTGTTTTCTCAACTTCGGGTCACATTCCATGCCCAATTTTGGAACGAAGTGGAACTATGGGTTGAAAAGAAAAATCCTCCATTTTCAAATATGAAATCATATTCGGATACCCAAATGAGAGTTGTACACCACAGTCTTGATTGCGGGCGAAGACGTGTAGTTCTAGGGACGCGTGTTCTCTACTTCGGGTCACGTTCCAGGCCCAAGTTTGGAACGAAGTGGAACTATGGGTTGAAAATAAAAATCCTTTGCTTCCGCGTATGAAATCATATTTGGATACCCATTTGAGAGCTATATACCACAATCTTGATTGTGGGCGAAGACATGTAGTTCTCGGGATGCGTTTTCTCAACTTCGGGTCACATTCCAAGACCAATTTTGGAACGAAGTGGAACTATGGGTTGAAAAGCAAAATCCTTCGTTTCCGCGTATGAAATCATATTTGGATACCCATTTGAGAGTTTTACACCACAGTCTATATTGCGGGCGAGGACGTGTAGTTCTCGGGTCGTTTTTTTCTCAACTTCGGGTCATGTTCCAAACCCAAGTTTGGAATGAAGTGGAACTACGTGTAGAAAAGAACAATCCTTCGTTTCCATGTATGAAATCGTATTTGGATACCCATTTGACGGTTGTATACCACAGTCTTGATTGTGGGCGAAAACATGCAGTTCTCGGCACGCATTTTCTCAATTTCGGATCACGTTCGAGGCCCAATTTTGGAACGAAGTTGAACTACAGGTTGAAAATAAAAAAAAATCGTTTCCGCATATGAAATCATATTTGGATACCCATTTGAGAGTTGTACACCACAGTATTGATTGCGGACGAAGACATGTAGTTCTCGGACCGCTTTTTCTCAACTTCAGGTCACATTCTAGGCCCAAGTTTGCAACGAAGTGGAACTACCGGTTGAAAAGAAAAATCATTTTCTTTTGTGTATGAAATCATATTTGGATACCCATTTGAGAGTTGTATACCACAGTCTTGATTGCAGGCGAAGACGTGTAGTTCTCGAGACGCTTTTTCTCAACTTCGTGTCACATTCCAAGCCAAAGTTTGGAACGAAGTGGAACTGTGGGTTGAAAAGAAAAATCCTTCATTTCTGCATATGAAATCATATTTGGATACCAATTTGAGAGTTTTACACCACAGTCTTGATTGTGGGCGAAGAAGTGTAGTTCTCGGGTCGCTATTTCTCAACTTCGGGTCATGTTCGAGGCCAAAGTTTGGAACGACGTGGAACTACTGGATGAAAAGAAAAATCATTTGTTTCTGCATATGAAATCATATTTGGATACCCATTTGAGAGTTGTACACGACAGTCTTGATTAGGGGAGAAGATGTGTAGTTCTCGTGTCGTTTTTTCTCAACTTCGGGTCATGTTCTGGGCCTAAGTTTGGAACGAAATGGATCTACGGACTTAAAAGAAAAATCCTCCATTTCCAAATATGAAATCATATTCGGATACCCATTTGAGATTTTTACACCACAGTCTTGATTGCGGCCGAAGACGTGTAGTTCTCGGGACGCGTTTTCGCAACTTCGGGTCACGTTATAGGCCCAAGTTTGGAACGAAGTGGCACTACGAGTTGAAAAGAAAAATCTTTCGTTTTCGTATATGAAATCATATTTGGATACCCATTTGAGAGTTGTATACCACAGTCTTGATTGCGGGCAAAAACGTGTAGTACTCGGGACGTGTTTTCTCAACTTCGGGTCACATTCCAGGCCCAATTTTGGAACGAAGTGGAACTATGGGTTGAAAAGAAAAATCCTCCATTTCCAAATATGAAATCATATTCGGATAGCCAAATGAGAGTTGTACACCACAGTCTTGATTGCGAGCGAAGATGTGTACTTCTAGGGACGCGTGTTCTCTACTTCGGGTCACGTTCCAGGCCCAAGTTTGGAATGAAGTTGAACTACGGGTTGAAAATAAAAATCCTTTGCTTCCGCGTATGAAATCATATTTGGATACCCATTTGAGAGCTATATACCACAGTCTTGATTGCGGGGCGAAGACATGTAGTTCTCGGGACGCATTTTCTCAACTTCGGGTCACATTCCAAGCCCAATTTTGGAACGAAGTGGAACTATGGGTTGAAAAGCAAAATCCTTAGTTTCCGCGTATGAAATCATATTTGGATATCCATTTGAGATTTTTACACCACAGTCTATATTGCGGGCGAGGACCTGTAGTTCTTGGGTCACTTTTTCTCAACTTCGGGTCATGTTCCAGACCCAAGTTTGGAATGAAGTGGAACTACGTCTAGAAAAGAAAAATCCTCCGTTTCCATGTATGAAATCGTATTTGGATACCCATTTGACGGTTGTACACCACAGTCTTGATTGTGGGCGAAAACATGTAGTTCTCGGCAGGCATTATCTCAATTTCGGATCACGTTCGGCCCAATTTTGGAACGAAGTTGAACTACGGGTTGAAAATAAAAAAATTTGTTTCCGCATATGAAATCATATTTGGATACCCATTTGAGAGTTGTACACCACAGTATTGATTGCGGACGAAGACATGTAGTTCTCAGACCGCTTTTTCTCAACTTCAGGTCACATTCTAGGCCCAAGTTTGCAACGAAGTGGAACTACCGGTTGAAAAGAAAAGTCATTTTCTTTTGTGTATGAAATCATATTTGGATACCCATTTTAGAGTTGTATACCATAGTCTTGATTGCGGGCGAAGACGTGTAGTTCTCGAGACGCTTTTTCTCAACTTCGGGTCACATTCCAAGCCAAAGTTTGGAACGAAGTGGAACTATGGGTTGAAAAGAAAAATCCTTCGTTTTTGCATATGAAATCATATTTGGATACCAATTTGAGAGTTTTACACCACAGTCTTGATTGTGGGCGAAGAAGTGTAGTTCTCAGGTCGCTTTTTCTCAACTTCGGGTCACATTCCAAGCCAAAGTTTGGAACGAAGTGGAACTATGGGTTGAAATGAAAAATCCTTCGTTTCTGCATATGAAATCATATTTCAATACCAATATGAGAGTTTTACACCACAGTCTTGATTGTGGCCGAAGAAGTGTAGTTCTCAGGTCGCTTTTTCTCAACTTCGGGTCATGTTCGAGGCCGAAGTTTGGAACGACATGGAACTACGGGTTGAAAAGAAAAATCTTTTGTTTCTGCATATGAAATCATATTGGATACCCATTTGAGAGTTGTACACGACAGTCTTGATCACTGGCAAAGATGTGTAGTTTGCGGGCCACTTTTTCTCAACTTCGGTTCACGTTCCAGGCCCAAGTTTGGAACGAAGTCGAATTATGGGTTGAAAAGAAAAATCCTCTGTTTCCGTGTATGAAATCATATTTGGATACCTATTTGAGAGTTGTACACCACAGTCTTGATTGCAGGCAAAGATGTGTAGTTCTCGGGCCGCTTTTCTCAACTTCAGGTCACGTTCTAGGCCCAAATTTGGAACGAAGTGGAACTACGGGTTGAAAAGAAAAATCCTTCGTTTCCGCGTATGAAATCATATTTGGATACCCATTTGAGATTTGTACACTACAATCTTGATTGCAGGCCAAGACGTGTAGTTCTCGGGACATTTTTTCTCAACTTTGGATCACGTTCCAGGTCCAAGTTAGAAATGGAGTGGAACTATGTGTTGAAAATAAAAATCCTCCATTTCCAAATATGAAATCATATTTGGATACCGAAATGAGAGTTGTACACCATAGTCTTGATTGTCGGCCAAGACCTATAGTTCTGGGGCCGCGTGTTCTCAACTTCGGGTCATGTTCTAGGCCCAAGTTTGGAACGAAGTGGAACTACGGGTTGAAAAGAAAAATCCTATGTTTCCACGTATTAAATCATATTTGGATACCCATTTCAGAGTTGTATACCACAGTTTTGATTGCGGGCGAAGACATGTAGTTCTCGGGACGCGTTTTCTCAACTTCGGGTCACATTCCAGGCCCAATTTTGGAACGAAGTGGAACTAAGGGTTGAAAAGCAAAATCCTTCGTTTCCGCGTATGAAATCTTATTTGGATACCCATTTGAGAGTTTTACACCACAGTCTATATTGCGGGTGAGGACGTGTAGTTCTCAGACACTTTTTCTCAACTTTGGGTCACGTTCCAGGCCCAAGTTTGGAACGAAGTGGAACTACGGGTTGAAAAGCAAAATCCTTTGTTTTCGCGAATATAATCATATTTGGATACCCATTTGAGAGTTGTACGCCAAAGTCCTGATGTTGGCGAAGACGTGTAGTTCTCGGGCCACTTTTTCTCAATTTCGGGTCACGTTCTCGGCCCAAGTTTGGAACGAAGTTGAACTACGGGTTGAAAATCAAAATCCTCCATTTCCCCGTATGAAATCATATTTGGATACCCATTTGAGAGTTGTGCACCACAATCTTGATTGCGGGTGAAGACATGTAGTTCTCGGGCCGCTTTTTCTCAACTTCAGGTCATGTTCCAGGCTCATGTTTGGAACGAAGTGGAACTACGGGTTGAAAAGCAAAATCCTTTGTTTCCGTGTATGAAATCATATTTGGATAACCATTTCAGAGTTGTACAACACAGTCTTGATTAGGGGAGAAGATGTGTAGTTCTCATGCCGCTTTTTCTCAACTTCGTGTCACGTTCCAGGCCCAAGTTTGGAACGAAGTGGAACTACAAGTTGAAAATAAAAATCCTCCATTTCCAAATATGAAATCATATTCGGATACCCATTTGAGATTTTTACACCACAATCTTGATTGCGGCCAAAGACGTGTAGTTCTCGAGACGCGTTTTCGCAACTTCGGGTCACGTTCCAGGCCCAAGTTTGGAATGAAGTGGGACTACGGGTTGAAAAGAAAAATCCTTTGTTTCCGTATATGAAATCATATTTGGATACCCATTTGAGAGTTGTATACCACAGTCTTGATTGCGGGCGAAGATGTGTAGTTCTTGGGATGCTTTTTCTCAAATTCGAGTCACGTTCCAAGACCAAGTTTGGAACGAAGTGGGATTACGGGTTGAAAAGGAAAATCCTTCGTTTCCACGTATGAAATCATATTTGGATACCCATTTGAGAGTTGTACACTAAAATCTTGACTGCAAGCGAAGACGTGTAGTTATCGGGCCATTTTTTCTCAACTTCAGGTCACGTTCCAGGTCCAAGTTGGAAACAAAGTGGAACTATGGGTTGAAAATAAAAATCCTCCATTTCCAAATATGAAATCATATTTGGATACACAAATGATAGTTGTACACCACAGTCTTGATCGCGGGCGAAGACGTGTAGTTCTAGGGCCGCGTGTTCTCAACTTCGGGTCACGTTCCAGGCCCAAGTTTGGAACGAAGTGGAACTACGGGTTGAAAAGAAAAATTCTTTGTTTCCAAATATGAAATCATATTTGGATACCCATTTAGGATTGTACACATGGTCTTGATTGTGAGCAAAGACGTGTAGTTATTGGACAACATTTTCTTAACTTCGGGTCATAGTCTAGGCCCAAGCTTGGAGTGAAGTGGAATTATGGGTTGAAAAGAAAAATTCTCCATTTCCAAATAAGAAATCATATTTGGATACCCATTTGAGAGTTGTACACGTGGTCTTGATTGCAAGTGAAAACGTATAGTTCTTGGGCCGTTTTTTCTCAACTTCGGGTTATATTCTAGTCTCAAGCTTGTAGCGAAGTGGAATTATGCGTTGAAAAGTAAAATCCTCCATTTCCAAATATGAAATCATATTTGGATACCCATTTGAGAGTTGTACAAGTGGTCTTGATTGCGAATGAAGACATGTAGTTGCTCTGCCGCATTTTCTCAACTTCAGGTCATATTCTAGGCCCAAGCTTGGAGCGAAGTGGAATTATGGGTTGAAAAGAAAAATTCTTCACTTCCAAATATTAAATCATATTTGGATACCCATTTGAGAGTTGTACACGTGGTCTTGATTGCGAGTAAAGACGTGTAGATGTTGGGCCGCATTTTTTCAACTTCGGGTCATATTCGAGGCCCAAACTTGGAGCGAAGTGGAATTATGGGTTGAAAAGAAAAATTCTCCATTTCAAAATATGATATCATATTTGGATACCCATTTGAGAGTTGTACACGTGGTCTTGATTGCGAGTGAAGACGTGTAGTTCTTGGGCCGCTTTTTCTCAACTTCGGGTCATATTCTAGGCCCAAGCTTGGAGCGAAGTGGAATTATGTGTTGAAAAGAAAAATTCTTCGTTTCCAAATATGAAATCATATTTGGATACCAATTTAAGAGTTGTACACGTGGTCTTGATTGCGAGCGAAGACGTGTAGTTCTTGGGCCGCTTTTTCTCAAATTTGAGTCATAGTTTAGGCCCAAGCTAGGTGCAAAGTGGAATTATGGGTTGAAAAGCAAAATTCTCCATTTCCAAATATGAAATCATATTTCGATACCCATTTGAGAGTAGTACACGTGGTCTTGATTGCGAGCGAAGAAGTTTAGTTCTTGGGCCGCTTTGTCTCAAATTCATGTCATATTCTAGGCCCAAGCTTGGAGCGAAGTGGAATTTTGGGTTGAAAAGAAAAATTCTCCATTTTCAAATATGAAATCATATTTGGATACCCATTTGAGATTTGTACATGTGGTCTTGATTGCGAGGGAAGACGTGTAGTTCTTGGGCCATTTTTTTTCAACTTCGGGTCATATTCAAGGCCCAAGCTTGCAGCGAAGTGGAATTATGGGTTGATAAGCAAAATTCTCCATTTCCAAATATGAGGTCATATTTTGATACCCATTTGAGAGTTGTACACGTGGTCTTGATTGCGAGTGAAGACGTGTAGTTCTTGCGGCGGTTTTTCTCAACTTCGGTTCATATTCAAGGCCCAAGTTTGGAGCGAAGTGGAATTATGGGTTTCAAAGAAAAATTCCTCGTTTCCAAATATGAAATCATATTTGGATACCCATTTAAGAGTTGTACACGTGGTCTTGATTGTGAGCAAATACATGTAGTTCTTGGGCCGCTTTATCTCAACTTCGGGTCATAGTCTAGGCCCAAGCTTGGAGCGAAGTGGAATTATGGGTTGAAAAGAAAAATTCTCCATTTCGAAATATGAAATCATATTGGGATACCCATTTAAGAGTTGTACACGTGGTCTTGATTGTGACCGAAGACATGTAGTTCTTGGCACGTTTCTTCTCAACTTCGGTTCATATTCTAGGCTCAAGCTTGGTGCAAAGTGGAATTATGGGTTGAAAAGAAAAATTCTCCATTTCCAAATATGAAATCATATTTGGATATCCATTTGAGAGTTGTACACGTGGTCTTGATTGCGAGCGAAGATGTGTAGTTCTTGGGCCTCTTTTTCTCAACTTTGGGTCATATTCTAGGCGCAAGCTTGGAACAAAGTGGACTTATGGGTTGAAAAACAAAATTCTCCATTTCCAAATATAAAATCATATTTGGATACCGATTTCAGAGTTGTACACATGGTATGGTATTGATTGCGAGTGAAGACATGTAGTAAATTTGATTTTCGTATGTTACCAGGCTGCAATATGTTTAATAATTCTACAGACAACAATTTATGTCAAATTCAGTATTGAATTTTCCTTATTTATTATTATTTTTTTCTGAATTTGCAACGGAATATTTCCTTCTTTTTATTATTATTTTTTTAATGGAAATCCGAATAATAATTGCTCTTCAATAGATTGGTAAATTTGATCATTTTGATTTCGGCAATAGATGTTTCTTTTGGACTTTCGAATTTGCAGCGGAATCACCTTCTTCTTCAACGAAATTTGAATTTCGAATGGCCAAAGACCTATTATGGTCAATGACCCGAAGATCAGAGAAACTCTAAAAATTTTTGTGTGTGGCTAAAAGCCGATTCAGACAAGGTTTCAAAGAGAGTGGCCAAAGGCCAAGATCAGAAAAAACGAATTCTCTGATACCAAATGAGATGAACAAAGTTCGCTCACACAAGAATTATCCAAAATACTTGGACTATAACATAATAATCCATGTAGGAATAATGTATAAAATATGAATAGATAAGATGTTTTAACATTGAGAATGAGGGCTCGTTTATATACCCACGCAGGGGTGCACTTAACCAATTGTCATGTCACTTGAGACATGTCCTTTCATTATTAATAGTTATTATTTATTAATTAATTATTATGTTATAAATATTTATTTATATGTATATTTATGTTCATAACATTAATGAGATGAACAAAGTTCGCTCACACAAGAATTATCCAAAATACTTGGAATATAACATAATAATGCATGTAAGAATAATGAATAAAATATGAATAGATATGATGATTTACAATTGAGAATGAGGGCTTGTTTATATACCCACGCAGGGGTGCTCTTAACCAATAGCCATGTCACATGAGACATGTCATTTCATTATTAATAGTTATTATTTATTAATTAATTATTATGTTATGAATATCTATTTATATGTATATTTATGTTCATAAAATTCTTGGGCCTCTTCTTCTCAACTTCGGGTCACGTACAACTCCCAAATGGGTATCCAAATATGATTCCATATGTGGAAACGAAGAACTTTGCTTTTCAACCCATAATCCCACTTCGTTCAAACTTGGGCCTAGAATGTGACCCAAAGTTGAGAAAAAACGGCCCAAGAACTTAACATCTTCGCCCGCAATCAAGCCTGTCGGGTACAACTCTCAAATGGGTATCCAAATATGATTTCATACATACAAACAAAGAACTTTGCTTTCCAACCCATAATCCCACTTCATTCAAACTTGGGCCTAAAACGTGACCCGAATTTAAGAAAAAACGGCCCAAGAACTACACATCTTCCCCCGCAATCAAGATTGTGGTGTACACCTCTAAAATGGGTATTCAAATATGATTTCATACGTGGAAACGGAGAACCTTTCTTTCCAACCCATAATCCCACTTCGTTCAAACTTGGGCCTAGAACGTGACCCGAAGTTGAGAAAAAGTGGTCCAAGAACTACACTTCTTCGCCTGGAATCAAGACTGTGGTGTACAACTATGAAATGGGTATCCAAATATGATCTCATACATGGAAACAGAGAGCTTTTATTTCCAACCCATAATACCACTTTGTCCAAACTTGGGCCTAGAATGTGACCCAAAGTTGTGGAAAAGCGGCCCAAGTACTACACGTCTTCACCCACAATCAATATTGTAGTGTACAACTCTCAAATCGGATCCAAATATAATTGCATATGTGGAAACGGAGAGATTTCATTTCCAACCCATAATCCCACTTCGTTCAAACTTAGGGCCTAGAACGCGACCCGAAGTTGAGAAAAATGGCCTGAGAACTACACGTATTCACCCGCAATCAAGACGGTGGTGTACAACTCTCAAAAGCGTATCCAAATATGATTTCATGCGTGGAAACAAAGTGCTTTTTTTTCAAACCCATAATCCCAATTCATTCAAACTTGGGCCTAGAACGTGACCCGAAGTAGAGAAAAAGAGGCCCAAGAACTACACGTCTTAGCCCACAATCAAGACTGTGGTGTACAACCCTTAAATGGATATCCAAATATGATTTCATATGTGGAAACAAAGAACTTTTCTTTCCAACCCATAATCCCACTTCGTTCAAACTTGGGCCTAGAACGTGACCCGAGAAAAAGAGGCCCAAGAACTACACGTCTCCGCGCCCAATCAAGATTTTAGTGTACAACTCTCAAATGGGTATCCAAATATGATTTCATACATGGAAACAGAGAGCTTTTCTTTTCAACCCATAATCCCACTTCGCACAAACTTGGGCCTAGACCGTGACCCGAAATTGAAAAAAAACGGCCCAAGAACTACATGTCTTCGTCCGTAATCAACACTCTATTGTACAACTCTCAAATGGGTATCCAAATATGATTTCATACGTGGAAACGAAGAGCTTTGCTTTTAATCCCATAATCCTACTATGTTCAAACTTGGGCCTAGAACGTAACCCGAAGTTGAGAAAAAACGTCCCAAGAACTACACGTATTCACCCACAATCAATATTGTAGTGTACAACTCTCAAATGCGTATCCAAATATAATTTCATACGTGGAAACAAAGAGCTTTTATTTTCAATCCACAATCTCACTTCGTTCAAACTTGGGCCTAGAACGTGACCCGAAGTTGAGAAAAAGTGGCCCAAGAACTACACATCTTCGCCCGCAATCAAGACTGTAATGTAAAACTCTCAAATGGGTATCCAAATATGATTTCATAGTTGGAAACAAAGAGATTTGTTTTTCAACCCATAATCTCACTTCTTTCAAACTTGGGCCTAAAACGTGACCCGGAGATGAGAAAAAATGGCCCAAGAACTACACGTCTTCGCACACAATCAAAATTGTAGTGTACAACTCTAAAATGGGTATCCAAATATGATTTCATACATGGAAAATGAGAGCTTTTCTTTTCAACCCATAATTCCACTTCGTTCAAACTTGGTCCTAGAATATGACCCAAAGTTGAGAAAAAACAGCCCAAGAACTACACATCTTCGCCCGCAATCAAGACAATAGTGTACAACTCTCAAACGGGTATCGAAATATGATTTCATACATGAAAACGAAGAACTTTGTTGTTCAACCCATAATCCCACTTCGTTCAAACTTGGGCCTAGAATGTGACCCGAAGTTGAGAAAATTGGCCCAAGAACTACACGTCTTCACCCACAATCAAGTCTGTAGTGTACAACTCTCAAATGGGCATCCAAAAATGATTTCATACGCGGAAACTAAGAACTTTGTTTTTGAACCCATAATCCCACTTCTTTCAAACTTGGACCTAGAACGTGACCAAAAGTTGAGAAAAAACGGCCCAAGAAATACATGGCTTCCCCACAATCAAGAATGTAGTGTACAACTCTCAAATGGGTATCCAAATATGATTTCATACATGGAAACAAAGAAATTTGTTTTTCAACCCATAATCCCACTTCGTTCAAGCTTGGGCCTAGAACATGACCTGAAGATGAGAAAAAACGGCCCAACAACTACACGTCTTCGCCCACAGTCAAGCCTGTAGTGTACAACTCTCAAATAGGTATCCAAATATGATTGCATACGTGGAAACGAAGAACTTTGCTTTTCAACCCATAATACCACGTCGTTCAAACTTGGGCCTAGAATGTAACCCGAATTTGCGAAAACGCGGCCCAAGAACTACACTTCTTCGCCCGCAATCAAGACAATAGTGTACAACTCTCAAATGGGTATCCAAATATGATTTCATATGTGGAAACGAAGAACTTTTTTTTTCGACCCATAATCCCACTTCGTTCAAACTTGTTCCTAGAACGTGACCCGAAGTTAAGAAAAAGCGTCCTAAGAACTACACTTATTCGCCCACAATCAAGCATGTAGTGTACAACTCTCAAATGGGTATCCAAAAATGATTTCATACGTGGAAACGAAGAACTTTTCTTTTTGACCCGTAATCACACTTCGTTCAAACTTGGGCATAAAACGTGACCTGAAGTTGAGAAAAAGTGGCCCAAGAACTACACGTCTTCACCTGCAATCAAGACTATAGTGTACAACTTTCCAATGGGTATCCAAATATAATTTCATATGTGGAAATAGAGAACTTTGCTTTTCAACCTATAATCCCACTTCGTTCAAACTTAGGCCTAGAACGTGACCCGAAGTTGAGAAAAAACGGCCCAAGAACTACAGTTTTTCGCCTGCAATAAAGACTATAGTGTAAAACTCTCAAATGCGTATCGAAATATGATTTCATATGTGGAAACAAAGAAATTTTATTTTCAACCCATAATCCCACTTTGCTCAAACTTGGGCCTAGAACGTGACACGAAGTTGAGAAAAAACATCCCAAGAACTACACATCTTCGCCCACAGTCAAGATTGTAGTGTAAAACTCTCAAATGGATATCCAAATATGATTGCATACATGGAAACAAAGAACTTCGCTTTTCAACCCATAATCCCACTTCCTTCAAACTTGGGCCTAGAACGTGACCCAAAGTTGAGAAAATGCGGCCCAAGAAATACACGTATTCACCCGCAATCAATATTGTAGTGTACAACTCTCAAAGGGGTATCCAAATATGATTTCATACGTGGAAACAAAGAACTTTTCTTTTCAACCCATAATCCCACTTCATTCAAACTTGGGCCTAGAACGTGACCCGAAGTTGAGAAAAATCGGCCCAAGAACTACACGTCTTCGCACGCAATCAAGACTGTAGTATACAACTCTCGAATGGTGATCCAGAATCGGATCCAGAAGCCTGACAGGGCTTAAAAATGCTCAAAAATGAAAGTGTTCGGAATCCGACGAAACCAACGCCATTGCGTCCATCACGTCTTCCTGATTCCGACCATATATTTACTTCGTCAAACGGGCTTCGTATGTGAAAGATATCGCGTTCTGTCTAAAAACCCAAACAGGCAAAAAAAAAGGGATGATTGTACAGTCCGTACAGTGCCAGGTGGCAGGCTGACTGTACAGGTCGTACGGACGTACAGCTGACGTGGTAGGTGATGGAGCATGACAGGTATAGTTGGACCAATCTATGGGTGACACGTGTCACCACTGTAAGGGTGACAGGTGGCACGGGATGACGTCAGCAGGTGACTGGGCAGGTACGGTGGCAGGGTACGTGGCAGACACGTGGAGCATCCGACATTTGACACATGGTAGTCTACTATTGGTTGTTGAGGTGCCACGTGGCCCAGTCATGGGCTGCCACGTGGCACCCTGTGGTTGGTTCGTGGTTTATGTAAAATTATATGGTTTCACCGGGGTCAAACCCCCGACCTCTCCTCCAAGCTGTGGACTGGCAGGATCGGGCTAACCGCCCACCCCAGGGGTATTTCTTATTATATAAGTGGCAAAGTATATATTTGAATTTAATCAAAGAAACGGTCGGGGGCGGAAAGGGTTGGGGCTTAGCCCCAGCCCACGGTTCAACAAACATTACCACATGACCACAACCGCGGGGGGCTTACCATATGCACGGGACTGTTGTGGATAGGGACTAGCCGCAGGTTGCGGGGAATCACATATGACCCTGACCTGACAATCAAATAAGGCACGGGGGGTTATGACTATTAGCCCGTGGACCTATGCCAACGCGCCACAGAACCGGGAGCCAACGCAAGAATGGGCCAGCGCTTGGCCAAATATAGCCCATATGACCGAGAACAAGGGGGCGCGCGCCTAACAAAGGGGGCTTATCCCCTAATTTTATTCAAAAGTGGGTTTTTCCCAATGTTTTGGGATTTTATTTGATTTCAATGCCTGTTATTAATGGATTTTGATCATTTTTGGGAGATATTGGGCATTTTGGGAGCCCAAATTTTGGGAGGAAGTTGGGGATGGATAACCAACTT
>ML822297.1:43825-72395 GCA_009831015.1 Picea engelmannii
CAAAAGTGGGTTTTTCCCAATGTTTTGGGATTTTATTTGATTTCAATGCCTGTTATTAATGGATTTTGATCATTTTTGGGAGATATTGGGCATTTTGGGAGCCCAAATTTTGGGAGGAAGTTGGGGATGGATAACCAACTTCAGATCTATAAAAACCAGGCCTGTTTGAGGCCATGGAGGACAGTCAGAGCAGAGGTATGCTGAAGGGAAGCCAAGCCAAAACCATTTTTATGCAGGGAAGCTATTGAGGAGCAGACGCTAGCGGGCCATTTCTGAGAGCTCCAGACGTCCGTTTTGCGTGTCGTTTTCTTTGCAGAGTTCTTGAGATCTGGAAGAACATGACCAGATCAGTCTTGTAGCCAATTGGCACTGCTGCGATGTACTTTTGATTTTTTGAACAGAAATAAAGAAGCCTCCCCCACGGAGACAAAGGCCCGGAGACGTAGGCAACGTTGTGCCGAACTTCGTTATCAATTCGTCTGTTATGGTTTTGTTGTTTATTATTTCATTTCAGATCTGCATATGTATATATGGCTGTCATAATTCCTCTATTTTCCTCATTCTTTCATTAAGTTTCTCAAATGGTTAATTAACACATGGAAAATTAAAACTCAACCATAGTCATTAAAAGATCCTACGGATCAAGTGGTATCAGAGCTAGTTGACGTTTGGATTTGAGTTTTGCATGTTAACCAGGGAAAAGCTACGGTGTGGTGAAGGAGAACTTGTTGCAGAGAATCCATTAATTGGATTGAGAAAGAGAGCTTCTCACAGCGAGAAGATGGCATCAGAAGAAGGGATTTCTCAGGATGAGAAAGAGTTCCGGAAAACATTCCTTGCTATGTCAGAGATGGTGAGAGTTTTGTACGATGATTACTTGGAACGAAAGCGACCAGTTTTGGGTGAATCTTCAAAGGGAAAAAGTGAAGAGGAAAAGGATCATCCTCAGATTCCTCCTTCACCTCCATGAACACCTCCTTCTTCTCCTTCTTCTTCAAGTTCAAGTTCTAAATCTAATGGAA
This sequence comes from Picea engelmannii, assembly GCA_009831015.1. Classification (NCBI taxonomy): domain Eukaryota; kingdom Viridiplantae; phylum Streptophyta; class Pinopsida; order Pinales; family Pinaceae; genus Picea; species Picea engelmannii. Next base: position 44,848 of record ML822297.1, read on the forward strand.
AGAAAAATGTTTATAAGCATAAAAATGAAATGCCATTGTTAAAACTTGATGTAAAATTTGAGTTGCCCATATATGATGGTGAAGTAAATGCAGAAAAACTTGACAATTGGATCAGGCAGATGGAGGTATACTGCAGTGTGCAACAGATCAAAGATGAGGCCACACAAATCAAGTTGGCATCTTTGAGACTTGCAGGTACAACTCTCATCTCGTGGAAAAGCAAGCTGCAAAAGGGAACACAACAACAGTGCAAGAATACAACGATGGATTTCGAAAAATGGCATTAATGTTAGACATCCCTTTGCAAACACAAGAAACTCTTATGAAGTATATAGGAGGTTTACCTGCGCATATTAGAAACATTGTTTTCATGTTTGGACCCACTAACCTTGATGAGGTTTATGTTCAAGCTACATATATTGAAGCAGGGAAAGCAGGTGTGTCAGGGGAATCATCGTCTTCAAGGAAAGAGGACAAGAGGAAAAGGCATGGCAAGAATGCAAATGCAGTGACGAGAAAGGAAGGAAAGCCCTCTTGCAAGCATTGCAAGAAAGAGGGACATGATGAAGAAAGATGTTGACAGTTGCATCCCGAGAAGAGGCCAAAGTGGTTCAAGGAAAAGAAGGGAACGCAAACAGTGGCAACGACAACAAAACCCATAGACTTGGGATCGGATTCAGGGAATGAGTCAAATATCTCATTGGTTGGTATGACAGGTAAAATTGGTGAAGACATTGATTGTAGAAACAACTTGTTTCATATAAGGGTAATCATGTGAGACACTAAGATAGACACATTAATCGACAGTGGATCTCAATCTAATCTAATCTCAGAAGAATTGGTTAAGCAATTGGAGTTAAAAACACAAACTCATCATAAGCCTTACACACTTAAATGGATAAGCAATCATCATCAAATGCAAATAACAAAGCAATGCACAATCAAATTTGCAATTTCATCTAAGTATGTAGACGAAGTAACATGTGATGTAGTGTCGTTAAGAGAATGTGGAATGGTCTTAGGTAGTCCGTACTTATATGATCGTAAGGCAATCTTCTACAGGACAAAGAATCAATATCAATTCACTAAAGCATGTCAAGATTATGTGGTTCATGCTCATCATGTTAAAGCAAATAAAACACTTCAAACAATGGAACAATTAAACAAGGTAGTGCAAGCAAGCAACAAACCAATAATTGTTTCAAATGAAGTAATTGATCTTAAGCAAGAACAAGAAATGATTGTTGAATGGAAAATCAATCATAAGTTGCTTCAAGATAAGTTCATGTCGTGCAAATATTTCAAGTATATCAGCTCATTTGCAGTCGTCTTTTTGATGTTGTCATTAGTAATGTTTTCTACATGGATGATAGTGGCTTCAGTAAGATGTAACAGGGTTCAAATGGCTAACAATATACTGTCAGTTGTCATGATTGTGTTACAGTTGATCTTGATGAGACAGGTGCACATGACATAGTTCAGAGATAGAGGACAAGCGGGGTGGCCTATCCCGAGCTTGTTGACTAGTTAGTAACCTTTTGGGGACCAAAAGGTCTTTTAGTGGGGAGGTGTGATCCAGAATCGGATCCAGAAGCCTGACAGGGCTTAACAAGGCTCAAAAATGAAAGTGCTCGGAATCCGATGAAAACAATGTCATTGGGTCTGTCTCGTCTTCCTGATTCTGGCCATATATTTACTTCATCAAACGGGCTTCGTATGCGAAAGATATCGTGTTCTTTCCGAAAACCCAAATAGGCAAAAAAAAGGGGATGATTGTACAGTCCGTACAGTGCCACGTGGCAGACTGACTGTACAGGTCGTGCGGCCGTATAGCTGACGTGGTAGTTTCTGGTGACGACACGTGGCAGGTGATGGAGCATGACAGGTACAGTTGGACCAATCTCTGGGTGACACGTGTCACCACTGTAAGGGTGACACGTGGCACGGGATGACGTCAGCAGGTGACTGGGCAGGTACGGTGGCAGGGTACGTGGTAGACACGTGGAGCATCTGGCATTTGACACGTGGTATTCTACTATTGATTGTTGAGGTGCCACGTGGCCCAATCATGGGCTGCCACGTGGCACCCTGTGGTTGGTTTGTGGTTTATGTAAAATTATATGGTTTCACCGGGGTTGAACCCCCGACCTCTCCTCCGAGTTGTGGACTGGCAGGACCGAGCTAACCGCCTGCCCTAGGGGTATTTCTTATTATATAAGTAGCAAAGTATATATTTGAATTTAATCAAAGAAACGATCGGGGGCGGAAAGGGATGGGGCTTAGACCCAGCCCACGGTTCAACAAACATTACCACATGACCACAACCACGGGGGGCTTACCATATGCACGGGACTGTTGTGGATAGGGACTAGCCGCAGGTCGCGGTGAATCACATATGACCCAGACCTATCCATAAAATAAGGCGCGGGGGGTTATGACTATTAGCCCGTGGACCTATGCCAACGCACCACAGAACCGGGAGCCAGCGCAAGAATGGGCCAGCGCTTAGCCTTTAAGCTAGCGCTTGGCCAAATATATAGCCCATATGACCGAGAACAAGGTGGCGCGCGCCGGACAAAGGGGGCTTATCCCCTAATTTTTTTCAAAAGTGGGTTTTTCCCAATGTTTTGGGATTTTATTTGATTTCAATGCCTGTTATTAATGGATTTTGATCATTTTTGGGAGATATTGGGCATTTTGGGAGCCCAAATTTTGGGAGGAAGTTGGGGATGGATAACCAACTTCAAATCTATAAAAACCAGACCTGTTTGAGGCCATGGAGGACAATCAGAGTAGAGTTATGTTGAAGGGAAGCCAAGCCAAAGTCATTTTTATGCAGGGAAGCTATTGAGGAGCAGACGCTTGTGGGCCATTTCTGGGAGCTCTAGACGTTCGTTTTGCGTGTCGTTTTCTTTGCAGGGTTCTTGAGATCTGGAAGAACATGACCAGATCAGTCTTGTAGCCAATTGGCACTGTTGCGATGTACTTTTGAGCTTTTGAACAGAAATAAAGAAGCCTCCCCCACAGAGACAGAGGCCCGATACGTAGGCAACGTTGTGTCGAACTCCGTTATCAATTCGCCTATTATGGTTTTCTTGTTTATTATTTCATTTCAAATCTGCATATGTGTATATGGTTGTCATAATTCCTCTATTTTCCTCATTCTTTCATTAAGTTTCTCAAATGGTTCATTAACACATGCAAAATTAAAACTCAACCATAGTCATTAAAAGATCCTACGGATCAAATGGGTATCCAAATATGATATCATACGTGAAAACAAAGAAATTTGATTTTCAATCCATAATCCCACTTCATTAAAACTTGGGCCTAGAACGTGACCCGAAGTTGAGAAAAATCGGCCCAAGAACTACACGTCTTCGTACGCAATCAAGAATGTAGTGTACAATTCTCAAATGGGTATCCAAATATGATTTCATACGTGGAAACAAAGAACTTTACTTTTCAACCCATAATCCCACTTCCTCCAAACTTGGGCCTAGAACGTGACCCGAAGTTGAGAAAAAGCGGCCAAAGAACTACACGTCTTCACCTGCAATCAAGACTATACTGTACAACTCTCAAATGGGTATATAAATATGATTTCACACGTCGAAACGAAGAACTTTTCTTTTCAACCCATTATCCCACTTCGTTCAAACTGGGGCCTAGAACGCGACACGAAGTTGAGAAAAAACGGCCAAGGAACTACAACTCTTCATCCGCAATCAAAACTGTAGTATACAACTCTCAGATGGGTATCCAACTATGATTTCATACGTGGAAACGAAGAGCTTTTCTTTTCAACCCATAATCCCACTTCGTTCAAACTTGGGCCTAAAACGTGACACGAAGTTGAGAAAAAGCAGTCCAAGAACTGCATGTCTTCGCCTGTAATCAAGACTGTGGTGTACAACTCTCAAATGGGTATCCAAATATGATTTCATACGTGGAAACGAAGAACTTTGCTTTTCAATCCATAATCCCACTTCATTCAAACTTGGGCCTAGAACATGACCTGAAGTTGAGAAAAATCTACCCAAGAACTACATGTCTTCGCCCGCAATCAAAATTATAGTGTACAATTCTCAAATGGGTATCCAAATATAATTTCATATGTGGAAACAAAGAACTTTTCTTTTCAAACCATAATCCCACTTCGTTCAAACTTGGGCCTAAAACGTGAACCGAAGTTGAGAAAAAATGGCCTAAGAACTACACATCTTCGCCCGCAATCAAGACTATAGTGTACAAGTCTCAAATGGGTATCCAAAAATGATTTCATATGTGGAAACAGAGAGCTTTTCTTTTCAGCCCATAATCCGACTTTGTTCAAACCTGGGCCTAGAACGTGACCCGAAGTTGAGACAAAATGGACCAAGAACTACACATCTTCGTCCGTAATCGAGACTGTCGTGTACAACTCTCAAATGGGTATCCAAATATGATTTCATACGTGGAAACAGTGAACGTTGTTTTTCAACCCATAATCCCACTTCGTTCAAACTTGGGCCTAGAACGTCACCCGAAGTTAAGAAAAAGCGGCCCAAGAACTACACGTCTTCACCCACAATCAAGACTATAGTGTACAACTCTCAAATGTGTATCCAAATATGATTTCATACGTGGAAACGGAGAACTTTGTTTTTCAACCCATAATACCACTTCATTCAATCTTGAGCCTAGAACGTCACCCGAAGTTGAGAAAAACGGCCCAAGAATTACACGTCTTCGCCCACAATCAAGACCATAGTGTAGAACTCTCAAATGGGTATCCAAATATGATTTAATACGTGGAAACAGAGAACTTTGCTTTTCAACACATAATCCCACTTCGTTCAAACTTGGGCCTAGAACGTGACCCGAAGTTGAGAAAAAACAGCCCAAGAACTACATGTATTCGCCAACAATCAAGATTGTAGTGTACAACTTTCAAATGGGTATCCAAATATGATTACATATGTGGAAACATAGAACTTTGCTTTTCAACCCATGATCTCACTTCATTCAAACTTGGGCCTAGAATGTGACCAAAGTTGAGAAAAAACGACCCAAGAACTACACGTCTTCGCCTGCCATCAAGACTATAGTGTGCAACTCTCAAATGGGTATCCATATATGATTTCATATGTGGAAACAAATAACTTTGTTTTTCAACCCATAATCCCACTTCGTTCAAACTTGGTCATAGAACGTGACCCAAAGTTGAGAAAAAACAGCCCAAGAACTACATGTCTTCGCCCGCAATCAAGACTGTAGTGTACAAATCTCAAATGGGTATCCAAATATGATTCCATATGTGGAAACAAAGAACTTTGCTTTTCAACCCATAGTCCCACTTCGTTCAAACTTGGGCCTAGAACAAGACCCGAAGTTGAGAAAAAGCGGCCCAAAAACTACACGTCTTTGCATGCAATCAAGACTCTAGTGTACACCTCTTAAATCGGTATCCAAATACGATTTCATAGGTGGAAACAGAGAAATTTAATTTTCAACCCATAATCCCACTTCGTTTAAACTTTGGCCTGGAACATGACCCGAAGTTGAGAAAAAGAGGCCCAAGTTCTACACATTTTTGCCCGCAATCAAGACTGTATTGTACAACTCTCAAATGGGTATCTAAATATGATTCCATATGCTGAAACGAAGAACTTTGATTTTCAACCCATAATCCCACTTCGTTCAAACTTGGGCGGAGAATGTGAACCGAAGTTGAGAAAAAACAGCCCAAGAAATACTCATCTTCGCCTGCAATCAAGACTGTAGTGTACAACTCTCAAATTGGTATCCACATATGATTTCATACGTCGAAACAAAGAACTTTGCTTTTCGACCCATAATCCCACTTCGTTCAAACTTGGGCCTAGAACGCGACCCAAAGTTGAGAAAAAATGGTCCAAGAACTACACGACTTCGCCTGCAATCAAGACTAGAGTGTACAACTCTCAAATGGGTATCAAAATATGATTTCATATATGGAAACAAAGAACATTGTTTTTCAACTCATAATCCCACTTCTTTCAAACTTGGGCTTAGAACGCGACCCGAAGTTGAGAAAAAACGGCCAAAGAACTACACGTCTTCACCCGCAATCAAGATTGTAGTGTAAAACTCTCAAATGGGTATCTAAATATGACTTCATACATGGAAACAGAGAACTTTTCTTTTAAATCCATAATCTCACTTTGTTCAAACTTGGGCCTATAACGTGACCCGAAGTTGAGACAAAGCGGCACAAGAACTACACGTCTTCGCCCGCAACCAAGACTATAGTGTACAACTCTCGACTAGGTATGAAAATATGATTTCATACATGAAAACGAAGAACTTTGCTTTTCAATCCATAATCCCACTTCGTTCAAAGCTGGGCCTAGAACGTGACCAGAATTTGAGAAAAATCAGCCCAAGAACTTCACGTCTTCACCCGCAATCAAGACTGTAGTGTACAATTCTCAAATGGGTATTCAAATATGATTTCATATGTGGAAACAAACAACTTTGTTTTTCAACCCATAATCCCACTTCGTTCAAACTTGGGCCTAGAACGTGACCTGAAGATGAGAAAAAACAGCCCAAGAACTACACGTCTTCGCCCGCAATCAAGACTATAGTGTACAAGTCTCAAATGGGTATCCAAAAATGATTTCATACATGGAAACATAGAACTTTGTTTTTCAACGCATAATCCCACTTCATTCAAACTTGGGCCTAGAATGTGACCCAAAGTTGAGAAAAAACGGCCCAAGAACTACACGTCTTCGCCAGAAATCAAGACTATGGTGTACAACTCTCAAATGGGTATCCAAATATGCTTTCATACGTGGAAACATAGAGCTTTTCTTTCATACCCATAATCCCACTTCGTTCAAGCTTGGTCCTAGAACATGACCCGAAGTTGAGAAAAAACGGCACAAGAACTACACGTCTTCGCCCGCAATCAAGATTGTAGTGTACAACTCTCAAATGGGTGTCAAAATATGATTTCATACGTGGAAACAGAGAACTTTGTTTTTCAACCCATTATCCCACTTCGTTCAAACTTGGACCTAGAACGTGACCCGAAGTTGAGAAAAAACGGCCCAAGAACTACACGTCCTCGCCCAAAATCAAGATTGTAGTGTACAACTCTCAAATGGGTATCGAAGTATGATTTCATATGTGGAAACAAAGAACTTTGTTTTTCAACCCATAATCCCACTTCGTTCAAACTTGGGCCTAAAACGTGACCCGAAGTTGAGAAAAAGTGGCCCAAGATCTACACGTCTTCGCCCGCAATCAAGACTATAGTATACAACTCTCAAATGTGTATCCAAATATGATTTCATACGTGGAAACGGAGAAATTTACTTTTCAACCCATAATCTCACTTCGTTCAAACTTGGGCCTAGAACGTGACCCGAAGTTGAGAAGAAGCGACCCAAAAACTATACGTCTTCGCACGCAATCAAGACTGTAGTGTACAACTGTCAAATGGGTATCCAAATATGATTTCATACGTGGAAACGAAGAAGTTTGTTTTTCAACCCATAATCCCACTTCGTTCAAACTTGGGCCTAGAACGTGACCCAAAGTTGAGAAAAGGTGGCCCAAGAACTAGACGTCTTCGCCCGCAATCAAGACTGTAGTGTACAACTCTCAAATGGGTATCCAAATATGATTTCATACATGGAAACGAAGAATTATTCTTTTCAACCCATAATCCCACTTCTTTCAAACTTGGGCCTAGAACGTGACCCGATGTTGAGAAAAAGCAGCCCAAGAACTACACGTCTTCGCTCGCAATCAAGATTGTAGTTGACAACTGTCAAATCGGTATCCAAATATGATTTCATATGTAGAAACAAAGAACTTTGATTTTCAACCCATAATCCCACTTCGTTCAAACTTGGGCCTAGAACGTGATCTGAAATTGAGAAAAAACGGCCAAAAAACTACACGTCTTCGCCCGCAATCAAGACTGTAGTGTAAAACTCTCAAATGGGTATCCAAATATGATTTCATACATGGAAACGAAGAACTTTTCTTTTCAACCCATAATCCCACTTTGTTAAAACTTGGGCCTAGAACGTGACCCGAAGTTGAGAAAAAGTGGCCCTAGAACTACACGTCTTCACCTGCAATCAAGACTTTAGTGTACAAATCTCAAATGGGTATCCAAATAAGCTTTCATACATGGAAACGAAAAACTTTTCTTTTCAACCAATAATCCCACTTCGTTCAAACTTAGGCCTAGAACCTGTCCCAAAGTTGAGAAAAAACACCCTAAGAACTACACACCTTCGCTCGCAATCAAGACTGTAGTGTACAACTCTCAAATGGGTATCCAAATATGATTTCATACGTGGAAACGAATAACTTTGTTTTTCAACCCATAATCCCACTTCGTTCAAATTTGATCCTAGAACGTGACCCGGAGTTGAGAAAAAACGGCCAAAGAACTACATGTCTTCGACTGCAATCAAGACTGAAGTGTACAACTCTCAAATGGGTATCCAAATATGATTTCATACGTGGAAACGAAGAACTTTGTTTTTCAACCCATAATCCCACTTCGTTCAAACTTGGGCCTAGAATGTGATCCAAAGTTAGAATGTGATCCAAAGTTGAGAAAAAACAGTCAAACAACTAGACATCTTAGCCTGCAATGAAGACTGTAGTGTACAACTCTCAAATGGGTATCCAAATATGATTTCGTACATAGAAATGGGGAACTTTTCTTTTCAACCCATAAACCCACTTTGTTCAAACTTGGGCCTAGAACATGACCTGAAGTTGAGAAAAAATGGTCCAAGAACTACACGTCTTTGCCTGCAATCAAGATTGTAGTGTACAACTCTCAAATGGGTATCCAAATATGATTTCATACGTGGAAACAAAGAACTTTGCTTCTCAACCCATAATCCCACTTCATTCAAACTTGGGCCTAGAACGTGACCCGAACTTGAGAAAAAACGGCCAAAGAACTACATGTCTTCGAGCGCAATCAAGACTGTAGTGTACAATTCTCAAATGGGTATCCAAATATGATTTCATATCTGGAAACGAAGAACTTTGTTTTTCAACCCATTATCCCACTTCGTTCAAACTTGGGCCTAGAACGTGACCCGAAGTTGAGAAAAAGCTACCAAAAAACTACATGCTTTCGCCCGCAATCAAGACTGTAGTGTACAACTCTCATATGGGTATCCAAATATGATTTCATACATGCAAACGCAGAACTTTTCTTTACAACCCATAATCCCACTTCGTTCAAAATTGGGCCTAGAACGTGACCCGAAGTTGAGAAAAAGCGGCCCAAGAACTACACGTCTTCGTCCGCAATCAAAGATGTAGTGTACTACTCTCAAATGGGTATTCAAATATGATTTCATACGTGGAAACGGAGAACTTTTCTTTTCAACCCATTATCCCACTTCGTTCAAACTTGGGCCTAGAACGTGACCCAAAGTTGAGAAAAGGTGGCCCAAGAACTACATGTCTTTTCTCGCAATAAAGACTGTAGTGTACAACTCTCAAATGGGTATCCAAAAATGATTTCATACGTGGAGACATAAAACTTTGTTTTTCAACCCATAATCCCACTTCGTTCAAACTTGAGCCTAGAACGTGACCTGAACTTTAGAAAAAACGGCCCAAGAACTACACATCTTTGCCCGCAATCAAGACTGAAGTGTACAACTCTCAAATGGGTATCCAAATATTATTTCATACATGGAAAATTAGAACTTTGCTTTTCAACTCATAATCCCACTTCTTTCAAGCTTGGGCCTATAACGTGACCCGAAGTTGAGAAAATGCAGTCGAAGAACTACACGACTTCGCCCGTAATCAAGACTGTCGTGTACAACTCTCAAATAGGTATCCAAATATGATTTCACACATGGAAACAAAGAACTTTTCTTTTCAACCCATAATCCCACTTCATTCAAACTTGGGACTAGAACGTGACCCAAAGTTGAGAAAAAACGGCCTAAGAACTACACATCTTCGCCCCCAATCAAGAGTGTAGTGTACAACTCTCAAATCGGTATCCAAATATCATTTCATACGTGGAAACGAAGAACTTTTCTTTTCAACCCATAATACCACTTCGTTCAAACTTGGGCCTAGAACGTGTCCCGAAGTTGAGAAAAAGTGCCCGCAATCAAGACTGTGGTGTACAAATCTAAAATGGGTATCCAAATATAATTTCATACGTAGAAACAATGGATTTTACTTTTCAACCCATAATCCCACTTTGTTCCAACTTGGGCCTGGAACGTGACCCGAAGTTGAGAAAAAACGGCCCGACAAATACACGTGTTCGTCCGGAATCAAGATTGTGGTGTACAACTCTCAAATGGGTATCCAAATATGATTTCATACGGGGTAATAGAGGATTTTTCTTTTCAAACCATAATCCCACTTCGTTCCAACTTAGGCCTGGAACGTGACCCGAAGTTGAGAAAAAACAGCACGAGAACTACATGTCTTCGCCTGCAATCAAAATTGTGGTTTACAACTCTGAAATGGGAATACAAATATGATTTCATATGCGGAAACAGAGGGTTTTTCTTTTCAACCTGTAATCCCACTTCGTTCCAACTAAGGCCTGGAACGTGACCCAAAGTTGAGAATAAACGGTCCGAGAACTACACATCTTCGCCCACAATCAAGATTGTGGTGTGCAACCCTCATATTGTATCCAAATATGATTTCATACGTGGAAATAGAGAAATTTGTTTTTCAACCCATAATCCCACTTCATTCAAACTTGGACCTAGAACGTGAACCGAAGTTGAGAAAAAACGACCCAAGAACTACATGTCTTCGCCCGAAATCAAGACTGTGGTGTACAACTCTCAAACGGGTATCTAAATATGCTTTCATACGTGGAAACATACAGCTTTTTTTTCCAACCCATAATCCCACTTCATTCAAACTTGCTCCTAGAACGTGACACGAAGTTGAGAAAAAGTGGCACAAGAACTACACGTCTTCGCCAGCAATCAAGACTATAGTGTACAACTCTCAAATGTGTATCCAAATATGATTTCATACGTGGAAACATAGAACTTTGTTTTTCAACCCATAATCCCACTTCGTTCAAACTTGGACCTAGAACATGACCCGAAGTTGAGGCAAAAGCGGCCCAAGAACTAATTATCCTCGCCCAAAATCAAGACTGTAGTGTACAACTCTCAAATGGGTATCCAATTATGATTTCATATGTGGAAACAGAAAACTTTGCTTTTCAACCCATAATCCCACTTCATTCAAACTTGGGACTAGAATGTGACCCGAAGTTGAGAAAAAACGGCCCAAGATCTACACGTCTTCGCCCGCAATCAAGACTGTAGTGTACAACTCTAAAATGTGTATCCAAATATGATTTCATACGTGGAAACAAAGAAATTTGTTTTTCAACCCATAATCCCACTTCATTCAAACTTGGGCCTAGAACGTGACCCGAACTTGAGAAAAAGCGACCCAAGAACTATACGTCTTTGCCCACAATCAAAACTATGGTGTACAACTGTCAAATGGGTATCCAAATATGATTTCATACGTGGCAACAAAGAACTTTGTTTTTCAACCCATAATCCCACTTCGTTCAAACTTGGGCCTAGAAGGTGACTCATTGTTGAGAAAAGATGGCCCAATTGTTGAGAAAAGATGGCCCAAGAACTAGATGTCCTCGCCCGCAATCAAGACTGTAGTGTACAACTCTCAAATGGGTATCCAAATATGATTTCATACGTGGAAACGAAGAACTTTTCTTTTCAACCCATAATCCCACTTCTTTCAAACTTGGGCTTAGAACGTGACCCGAAGTTGAGAAAAAGCAGCCCAAGAATTACACGTCTTCGCTCGCAATCAAGACTGTAGTTGACAACTGTCAAATCGGAATCCAAATATGATTTCATACATAGAAACAAAGAACTTTGATTTTCAACCCATAATCCCGCTTCGTTCAAACTTGGGCCTAGAACGTGATCCGAAGTTCAGAAAAAACGACCAAAAAACAACACGTCTTCGCTCGCAATCAAAACTGTAGTGTACAACTATAAAATGGGTATCCAAATATGATTTCATACATGGAAACAAAGAACTTTTCTTTTCAACCCATAATCCTACTTTGTTCAAACTTGGGACTAGAACGTGACCCGAAGTTGAGAAAAAATGGTCGTAGAACTACAAGTCTTCCCCTTCAATCAAGACTTTAGTGTACAAATCTCAAATGGGTATCTAAATATGTTTTCATATGTGGAAACGAAGAATTTTTCTTTTCAACCAATAATCCCACTTCATTCAAACTTGGACCTGGAACGTGTCCCGAAGTTGAGAAAAAGTGCCCCAAGAACTACACGTCTTTGCCCGCAATCAAGACTGTAGTGTACAACTCTCAAATGGGTATCCAAATATGATTTCATACGTGGAACGAAGAACTTTGCTTTTCAACCTATAATCCCACTTCGTTCAAATTTGGTCCTAGAACGTGACCCGGAGTTGAGAAAAAACGACCAAAGAACTACACGTCTTCAATTGCAATCAAGACTGTAGTGTACAACTCTCAAATGGGTATCCAAATATGATTTCATATGTGGAAACAAAGAACTTTCCTTTTCAACCCATAATCCCACTTCATTCAAACTTGGGCCTAGAACGTGATTCGAAGTTGAGAAAAAACGGTCAAATAACTACACATCTTCCCCTGCAATGAAGACTGTAGTGTACAACTCTCAAATCGGTATCCAAATATGATTTCGTACGTGGAAACGGGGAACTTTTCTTTTCAACACATAATCCCACTTTGTTCAAACTTGGGCCTAGAACGTGACCCGAAGTTGAGAAAAAGTGGCCAAAGAACTACACGTCTTCGCCTGCAATCAAGACTGTAGTGTACAACTCTCAAATGGGTATCCAAATATGATTTCATATGTGGAAACGGGGAACTTTTCTTTTCAACCCATAATCCCACTTCATTCAAACTTGGGCCTAAAACGTGTCCCGAATTTGAGAATAAGTGGCCCAAGAACTACACGTCTTCGCTTGCAATCAAGATTGTAGTGTACAACTCTCAAATAGGTATCCAAATATGATTTCATATGTGGAAACGAAGAACTTTTCTTTTCAACCCATAATCCTACTTCGTTCAAACTTGGGCCTAGAACGTGTCCCGAAGTTGAGAAAAAGCGCCCCAAGAACTACACGTCTTCACCCGCAATCAAGACTATAGTGTGCAACTCTCAAATGGCTATCCAAATATGATTTTATACATGGAAACGAAGAACTTTGCTTTTCAACCCATAATCCCACTTCGTTCAAACTTGGGCCTAGAACGTGACTCGAACTTGAGAAAAAACGACCAAAGAACTACACGTCTTCGAGCGCAATCAAGACTATAGTGTACAATTCGCAATTGGGTATCCAAATATGATTTCATATGTGGAAACGGAGAACTTTGTTTTTCAACCCATTATCTCACTTCATTCAAACTTGGGCCTAGAACGTGACCCAAAGTTGAGAAAAAGCGGGCCAAAAACTACACGTTTTCGCCCACAATCAAGACTGTAGTGTACAACTCTCATATGGGTATCCAAATATGATTTCATACATGGAAACGGAGAACTTTGCTTTTCAACCCATAATCCCACTTCGTTCAAAATTGGGCCTAGAACGTCACCCGAAGTTGAGGAAAAGCGGCCCAAGAACTACACGACTTCGCCCGCAATCAAGGTTGTAGTGTACTACTCTCAAATGGGTATCCAAATATGATTTCATACGTGGAAACAGAGAAATTTTCTTTTCAACCCATTATTCCACTTCGTTCAAACTTGGGCCTGGAACATGACCCAAAGTTGAGAAAAGGTGGCCCACGAACTACATGTATTTGCCCGCAATCAAGACTGTAGTGTACAACTCTCAAATGGGTATCCAAATATGATTTCATACGTGGAAACGAAGAACTTTGCTTTTCATCCCATAATCCCACTTCGTTCAAACTTAGGCCTAGAACGACACCGAAAGTTGAGAAAAATCGGCCCGAGAACTACACGTCTTCGTCCACAATCAAGACTGTAGCATACAACTCTCAAATGGGTATCCAAATATGATTCCATACGTGGAAACGAAGAACTTTGCTTTTCATCCCATAATCCCACTTCGTTCAAAATTGGGCCTAGAACCTAACCCGAAGTTGAGAAAAAGCGGCCCAAGAACTACACGTCTTTGCCCGCAATCAAGACTGTAGTGTACAACTGTCAAATGGGTATCCAAATATAATTTCATATGTGGAAATGCAGAACTTTTCTTTTCAACCCATAATCCCACTTCGTTCAAACTTGGGCCTAGAACGTGACCCAAAGTTGAGAAAAGTTGGCCCAAGAACTACATTTATTCGCCCGCAATTAAGACTGTAGTGTACAACTCTCAAATGGGTATCCAAATATGATTTGATATACGGAAACAAAAAACTTTGCTTTTAAACTCATAATCCCACTTCGTTCAAACTTGGGGTTAGAAGGTCACCCGAAGTTGAGAAAAATCGGCCCAAGAACTACACGTCTTCGCCCGCAATTAAGATTGTAGTGTACAACTCTCAAATGGGTATCCAAATATGATTTCATATGTGGAAACAAAGAACTTTGATTTTCAACCCATAATCCCACTTCGTTCAAACTTGGGCCTAGGATGTGACCCATAGTTGAGAAAAAGTGGCCCAAGAACTACACGTCTTTGCCCAGAATTAAGACTGCAGTGTACAACTCTCAAATGGGTATCCAAATATGATTTCATACATGGAAACAGAGAAGTTTGCTTTTCAACCCATAATCCCACTTCATTCAAACTTGGGCCTAGAACGCGATCCGAAGTTGAGAAAACGCGCCCCAAGAACTTCACGTCTTCGCCTGCAATCAAGATTGTAGTGTACAACTCTCAATTGGGTATCAAAATATGATTTCATACATGGAAATAGAAAATTTTGTTTTTCAACCCATAATCCCACTTCATTCAAACTTGGGCCTAGAACATGACCCGAAGTTGGAAAAAAACGGCCCATTAACTACACGTCTTCGCTGGCAATCAAGGTTGTAGTGTACAACTCTCAAATGGGTATCCAAATATGATTTCATACGTGGAAACATAGAACTTTTCTTTTCAACCTATAATACCACTTCGTTCAAACTTGGGCCTAGAACGTTACCCAAAGTTGAGAAAAATCGGCCCAAGAACTACACGTCTTCGCCCGCAATGAAGACTGTAGTGTACAATTCTCAAATTTGTATCCAAATATGATTTCATACTTGGAAACGTAAAACTTTTATTTTCAACCCATAATCCCACTTCGTTCAAACTTGGGCCTAGAACGTGACCCAAACATAGATGATTTTAGGGGCGAAATTTCGCTCATGGGCGAAATTAAGGGGTTCCAAATTTTGATTGGGGCGAATTGTTTGAAATAAATTGGTTTTTTAATTATTTTATTATTAGCCCCTAATTTGTTTTAAAAAAAAATCATTGATAGGGTTAGCCCAAGTTTCTATGAAGGAAAGGGATAAAAAAATAAATTTCGTCCATGAAATTGCCAACCGCAACCTCCATTCACCCGATTTATACAGATATGGGAATTACTTATAGCGAATCTGCACTCCCGTTTGATATATTTCAGGATTTATGCTTTAATTGGCCTGAATTTCGGGATATGAGGCAAATACAAACTTTCGTTCGCCCAGTTTAAAAAAAGGGGGGGATTTGTTACCAAGCGAGAAAAGATTTCCTTTGTTTTCTTTTCAATTTATGGAGAGTTAGCGGATTCCTCTATTGGATTTTTCCTGATATGAAAAAAATAGAGATTACTGGGGCCAATCAGTTTCAATTTTTGTAAAACAACTTTGGCAAAGATTGGATCAGATGGGGAATGGGGGCAAGGGGGAAGTGGAATGCAAAGAGATGAAGGAGGTGGTGAGAGTGATATTGTTATGCCTACATGTATTCGGGATGAGTGAAAGCATTCTGCAAAAGAAAGTTGGGAAAGGGTAAAAGTTGGTGTTGGAGAGAACGGATCTTTGCTTTCCATATGCATCTTTCCCTGCCCAAAGAAAATAAGACATGGAAGAACATTTTACTCCCCTTATTATGAATGGTTTCAATTCAACTCTGTAAGTACTTATTTTACTACCACGATTCCCTGTTGAGAACATCAATTATACAAAGTTTGGTGTTGTTTCTGTGTGAGGGAAAATTTTAGGATACTAGGTGTTCATATTCCAGCTTAAATCTTAAGGGAAATATTTTTTTTATATCAATGAATTTTCATAAGTTAGTTTCTAGTCTTTTTGAATGGAAAACATAGTTGGGAAAATTTGGTGACTATCTTTTTTCATATCCATGTAAAGATTTTCCCAGTTGTGATGCATATCATGCTCGATTTTTAAAACCCTAATTTTAATGAGGATATGCCTTCATGTATGAGCTGAATAAATAAAGTTATATCTCTTATATAAGACATATCCTGAGAGATGTATGCCAAAAAGGCACCAACAAGCACCTTGAAAAGGTAGTTTGGTTTGTTTGATTAAAATATTTAGAATTGGCAGGAGTCTTTGTTGTTGATATATGTCCAACAACCTCTAGTAACCTTCTTGTTTTTTTAATTTTCACTTCGAGTTGGTGAGACTCAATGCTCAAATGTGGCTCTCGATTTATTAGATGAACATGTTCTCTCAATGGCTTGGGAGGTTCAAACTACTCCCGTGTCTAACTATGAATGGTCCAGTGAATGCATTTTAGCGATTGCCTATGGTACTAATAATTCTCTTATTAGTCCTCGTCGAAGGCCAGGACTCTAGCATTCGCTAAAGCGTTGACGTTCAATTAGTTTGTAGTTGACCAAATGTATTTTTGTATGATCTCCAAATTTTTGAATAGGAAAAATAAAATAATCATTTTTAAAATATTTTATTAACTTTTATTTGACTTCCTATTGGTTAATAATCTTCAACTCTTATTGTCGAGTTTCTTTTATGCATTTACATATATCTTTATGTATCATAATTTTGGACGTTTACATTATGGGAAATCCTGACAAGAATTTGGAAATCTTGACACAAAGTTCTACATTATATCAACTGCCTAATGTCTTCTTAATGTTTTTGGTAATCCTGACATACATATTTTTAGTTGCTTGGAAAAGATTTACATTATACTAACTATCAAAACCACATAGGGCTTTAATAATTGCAGCCACAGTCTCCACCCCCTTGACAACACCATCAAACCGATCAATATGTGTATGCGAGGGATTTAAAAATTGTGGCCACATTAAAAATTCTGGCCATCGTCTCCATCTCCATGAGAACACCATCAAACAGATCGATCTGTGTATGTCAGGGCTCCATTTTATCGCCTCAATAGTGCAAGGTTTTCAAAGTACTTCTCTACACCGCCTCACCGCATTTTATCTTCGTTGTGATTGACATCTTGCTACTCTTCCATCCATAGATTTAGTAAAACCCCCTGCATCTCGGTGGGGCAAGAGAGCAGGTGGTATGGCTGGAATAGTATTCAGAATCACGGGATTGGCTTGTATGTAAGATTCATGAATCTTACCATAATATAACTTTTGTGTTCTTCTGCTTTTCAGTTTCAATGATATCATACACTTACTAGTAAGTGTATGATCTGATTCTTGTCCCTGTAAATATCATATAACGAATGACTAACTATCAATAATGAATGAATAACCATCAATAACGAATGAGTTACAATTTAATATTTACTAGCAAAATTCATTCAGGATATTTATCAATATAATGGAGTTAGAATTGTGCATTTTGAAAAAACCTGATCTGAAATCATGATTTCAAGTTTGTGACTTCTCTTCGAAGTTTTCAGAGTAGTTGCGTTTGTTGGCAGAATCGTTATGTTCCTCTTCTTCTTCTCAATGCCATTGTCCAGACCGGTGTGTTCTTTTGCATTTCTCCTGTAGGTAACTTATTTTACCATGGCCAGTTGTTTCCCCTCCAACTTCCTACAGCACCACTAGATGATATTGATATCGATATTGCCTTTCCACAGTCTTCTAACGTCCCTGGAGTCAAGATCCAGTTCCCCAAGTTGCTCAAAACTGCTACTAAGTTGAAGATATCTTTGTTGGGATTCAGAAAGTCGGCTAAACATGGCATGGATTTGCAGTCTCATTGTGTTGAATATGTCGACACTGGTATTGCTATGGACCATGTTCTGCCCAGGAAGAATGGATCGTTCATTGTGAAACTAAAGGTCATGGGCGTACCTCTGGTCTCTCTTTTCACTCAAGATAATTCAAAGGGTTCCAAGAGAGATGACAACAATCATGGGTTGCAGAAGAAATTATAGGATTTTGATGATAGACAAGGACAATGTAAGAACATGGATAGAGATATCATTCCATGTGCTTGTTCCTGTACAAAAAAGTAGTTTTCCAGCCTGTTAACATTTAACGTTCACTCCCCTTCAATGAGTGTTTGTTCCTATACAGAAAACTGGTGTTCCATCCTGTTACGATTTGTTGTACAAAATACTAGGGTTCGAGCATTGGGTTTGAGCATGTTCATGTAAACGAATTGGTTGTGTCGAGGCTTGTTGGGCATTGCAAAGTCAACTTATAGATACAACTTCAGAGCATGTTTTCCTCGCCAATTGGTAGGCATGTGATATTGGTGTTGCCATTTGTGATAAGCACAAATAGCATAACACTGACATCTGTTACTTGTTCCATTTGTAATACTTCACTCATAAACTGGTCATTCTACACAGTTACCAAGTCTGGCATGTCATAGGTTAGGTGGTGGGACCATGTAGCGAAGCTTGAGGAGCCGCATTGTCGGTCAAAATTTTCGAAAGCTTCACTCAACGACAGGTCGGTGGTTCGAGTCTTTATCCAGACAAAAGTTTCAATTAAACAAAAGTTAAACCAACCTAGTGTTGGTTGTAAAGGTATCCTCCTCTCGCTTTCCTTGCCAATGTAGCTTCGAGACTTCTGTCAAGAAGACATAAAATTTCTGTCAAGAAGTCCGACCAATTTAAAGATTTTGTCTATCAAGAAGATGGAAAATTTATGTCAAGAAGTCGAACAGTTTAAATATTTTTGTCTGAAGAAGAATTCTAACTCTGCTCTAAAAGCTACAGTGGTAGCACTGGTTGGCAATGCAAACTCCTTTTAAATTTCACGAGGATGTGTAGTATCCAGAAAAAACCGCTTTTACTTTCCACGGCAAGTCCGCAAAAATGGTTTACAAAACCAGAAATGTCGACCACTTCATGATGATAATAATAATAATAAATTTACTAGTTACAGGTTCGCTTTCCTGCAACCTATGTTGGTTCAAAATGCATGGAGTTGGCTTACCAACCGTCCTTTAGAAACCACAACAAGTACATTACAAGGCTATGAGCTTGTCATGGCCTTTGAACCTAGGCTTGACATGAAGGTTGGATGAACCCTTGTATGCGTTTCTTTTTCTTGTGTTCTGTTGATTCCTGTCCATCCCCAATTTAGAGACTTCAATGGAGCATTGGGCTTCATTCGGAATTTTATTTCATTGACTCGGAGCCACTGGGTCTCATTCAATCACAAATAAAACATAAGCTAAGGAGATTCAATCCCACCAACTAATAACAATAATTAGGGTGTAAATGATGGCATAGTGCATATACAAGTTGGCGTAGTGTGTTTACTGATTGGATGGAATTCATTTATTCCTCTTAGGAGTAGCTTGTTTCGGATTTGGAGCATTTCATGTAACGGGTTTGTATGGTCCTAGGATATGGGTCAAGTGGGTTACGTCACGTTGTCATTAAGATTCAGTTAATACCATTATGTGTTTCAATAATTGAAGTAATCTAGCAGTAAATGCAACTGGAGAAGATGTGATTAGTAAAGGAACTGAGTGTTTTTCAATATTTTGGGAAAGGTGTTTTGCCATCTACCCCGAAAGGCTTACCATGAGTGTCTCGTAACTACAATCCTGTTGATTTGGATGTTATAGCTTCCTCATACTCCAGTACGTTAGCAGTTTTGGTGTTATTGGCATTGATACTTCCCTACCCTTCTAAAGGATTTATGTTATTAGTTTTGGTATTATTGGCATTGACACTTCCGAGACCTTCTAAAGGATTTGTGTATATGTTTTTGCTTCACGGTCAAGATATCGATTTGCATTCATATTCACTGTATCTATTTTACCATTTGCAAAATTTATATGTCATGGCCACTTCAAGTATTTGCATGAAATACATTGTATTGATTTTGAGATTATCTTAATTTGTTTTCATGTGCTTCCATCTGGGTTCGTCCAGTTCTTTACTCGCTAAACAATACCGTGGAAATTTTGCATTTTTTGTTTGCATTGGAGTTCTACTACCTTAGCCAGTACTTGAGCTGGACCATTCTGTGTACAAGCTTTTGTTTTATTTGAAAAGTATGGTATTATACTTTTAGTTTATCTTCAATATCTTAAATACCTTTTCTGGACTATCTGAGCTTCATTGTGTAGTTTTCAAATATATTGAGGTTCTCAATTGATAAGAGGTTTTGGATTTTTCCACTTCTGATAATTTTATAATTCTTTGTATATTCTACTAGGCAAGGTATTTTGGCTACCCGTGCTAACTATGTCTGTGTGGTATTAATTGAAGTAATTTTACTTGATTTTTTCAATTTTTTTTCAAGTTGATATGAGGTTTCCAAATCTAATTATGGCTTTAGATTTGAAATAATGAACTTCTAGTATTAGTTGTTGATCTTTATTTTATCTCAATTTTTTTTGACATGGTATCCTCTGGACTATATCAATTGTAGGCTAAGAAATCCCAAAAGTTTGGAAGCTACAGTGGACATGACAACAAAACCTACATGACAACATAATTCCTAAATGAATCAATGAATCCAGTGTTGGTAGGTGGGCCAAAGATGAGGGTTGCTAAGGAAAAAAGTTTATTTGCGGAATTAGAAAATGCATCGGGTTATCCCATGGTTGTAATGTCGTCTGCTAAGGGAAAGGTTCCAGGAACTCATCCTCATTTCATAGGGACTTACTGGGGTGTAGTAAGTACTTCATTCTGTGTTGAAATAGTTGTGTCCACGGATGCATATTTATTTGCAGGGTTGATTCTCAATGACTATAGTTCAGTGGGATATTCATTACTATTGAACGAGGAGAAAGCTATAATTGTGCAGCCTAACAGGGTGACTGTGGGAAATGGGCCTAGTTTTGGGTGTGTTGATGAAATGTTTCTTAGAATCCCTTGCGAAGAAGGTGCAACACAACCCTACATGTTTGGAAAATTATCGACGTAATTTTGTACCTGGATGTGTTCCCTTACAAAGTGCACCAAATGAGCCCTTAAAGGTCAATGTGTTGTTCAAACACATCCATGCAAGGCCTCAAAAAATCTCACCAAATTGTGAAGTAAAATTAGTCAAACAATTGTCTTTTAGTCATCTTTGTTCTTATGAGGTACATTTGCAATGGGATTATTGTTGATATTCACTGATATAAAATGCTTGGTTGCAGGGCATGTTAACAAATGAAATTGTTGTAATTATTGAAACTGGTGACTCTTGGTTCAATTGGCAGAAGATTAAATTGCTAGCAAAGTGTGGGTAAGTCGAACATCATTTCTCTGTAAAGGACACTCTGTAATTTAGCAATCTGTTGTTGCCAACAGGTGGAAACCTATTGCATATCATTTCTGGTTTCAAGGTTTTGTCTATGAAGAAAAATTACCCTTTATTCTTTTTAGCAAAATATGAATCACATAATGAAATGTTAAATTTCAGGGTGTTTTTTGAATAATATGGACAGGAACAAAGTTTTCTCTTCTCTTGTCCATTAGTTTCTTAGCTTTACTCAGGAAATTTCAGAAGGAATAAATGCATAGGTATTCCTAATTTTCAAGAAAACTATTTCATGCCAATGTATGTTACTGTTTGAATTAGGATAACAACCTCCTAGGTAAGTGTGTCATGCTATCACTCTATCCATGGTCAAGCATCCCACCTAAACTGAGCCATCCATATGTCCATCAAGCATCTCCAAGGGAATAGGAGACTTAGCGCTCTCCTAGCGAGGTGAAAACACTTTTCGAGTAGCCCCAAAAGATAACAATGTTTTGTCTTCTTCTAGACTATTTGATGGTTTTGGTTCTGTCCTTGAGGGTTCTTCATTGTCTATGTTTTTGGTTGCTTCTTTGGCTGCTGTTGATTTTGATTCTGGAGGTTATGTTGCTAAGTTCACTATCACTAACACCAATTATGTTTCTTGTTGTTAGTACTTGGCCAGAGATGTACATGTTCTGAATCATGGCTTCAATGAAACTAAGTTCTTTGGCCACCTCTGTTTGGACCATGGTGCCCAATTTAACTTCAGTATCTGACATCTCTTCATAATCTATCCAATGATGGTTTAAGGAGTAGATATTATCAAGTTTGGATCCCCAAGAATGAAAGAGAGGATATGACAGTTACCATTAGAGATGGGTGTCATGAATTTTCACTAAATTGGTTTAGTGAATGCTCCCACTACATATGAGGTTGATGAATAAAGCTTCTGAGTATTTCCCGAGGAATTTTTTTAGGTTCATTGATCTTCAGAAGGCAGATTGTTTTTCTCTACTTATAGAAGTAATACAAATCAAGAGTAAGGGAATGGATTCCTTTATCACTATGCCACAAGCATAGACAACAATCTTGCTTAAGTCTTTTTCCCAATTATGATAAAATATTAATATCCTTATTTTGTTTTTATCTAAAAACAACATTCTGGTAAATGCTTAACCAAAAGGTGAGTTAGAAGATAAACTTCACAACATTATGTTAGATTGTTGGTCGTCCCCATAGATAGATGTCAAAGCGATAGAAATACTTTTTGTCTCTTTCTCAATTCAAGGTATGATTTTAGGTTGCATTCATACAATCAATCTAAAGGGGAAGGGTGATAGGGTTGGGGCTTCCAAATCTGTTGGATGCATACTTACTTTAAAATCTTTCCAAACATATCATTCAACAATTTCTAGCTTGGAAAAAAGGTTAAAGTATCCTTTAAGGAGTCAATTTAAAATTTAGACAATTTTTAAAGTGAATGTAAATAGATTATAGGTTGTGTAGGTTTGTTTAAATTGTCCTGTAATAGTTTGCATACAATTCTACCTTTGTCAGTGCCTTCTAGAAGCATTGGTCATCTCGATTATCTGTTATCTTCTTAGATGCAGAGGTACCAGATTCACCTATAGGGCTCTTGCACCTGCACTAGATGCATACTGGGTTTTTGGATCCACACCCAAAACTCACCTGTTTGGGGAGTGTCTTCACTAGCTGCATTTTCGATCATATGAATGGCACACAGTTAGCATGCAATTTGTTGGGTGTGTTTTCCCTGCTAGAAAATTTCTGCAATAGAGGTGTCAAATCTTGGAAAAAAGGATAGAAAAAAGCATACGTGTTGGATGTCAATGTCTTGTCTCAAGAGGAAAGCATCCATCTTGTTAAAGGTATGTCTTGTTGTGCCCTTAAATTATGTTTTCGCCCTAGTTTTTGTGGGAAAAAAACACATTAACTTTGTAATGTAATATATGATGTGTTTTTCCAAAAAAATGGCACTCTGGTGGCACACTATTATGTGCTGTCAAAAATTGCTTTAGATTATGCTTGCTGCCGAGTGTCATTTGTTGGGTTCATACCCAGATTAATTTTTTCTGCCCCCTTACTGATTGTCATTTGTTGGGATCATACCCAGATCAATGTTTGTTGCCCCCTTAGTAAAGGCATATGTTATAATTTTTTTATTTTTTTTTGTATCTTCCTGTTACCGTCATCATTTAATCAATAACAAAATAACACTAACACCAAAAATCTAATGAGTGATGAAAAATAAATGAGTTTGTATGATGAGGGACCTACTCTCATGGCACTCTTTTTGCAGGTATAATTGTCTGTGTATTTGCAAGCAATTTGTTCCCTGTGTTAAATGTGTGTTTGGCAGGTATGAGTTCTAAATGCAGTGTGGATCAATTGGCTGGTCTGTAGGAGCAACACTGGGATATGGTCAAGCAAGACCAGACAAGCGTGTAATTTTATGCATTGGTGAAGGAAGCTTCCAGGTGCAGAGGCAAGGATTTTTATTTCAAATTCTGAAACATTCTTTTACGATTAACAATGACCGAGTACCAATGTCTATAAGATTTGAAATATTGAATTCCTTTGAATTATTTGTTTTATCCAAAAATTAGCGAGTATTTATCCCCAAATGTATTCTTCCTTATTTGAACAGGTCACAATCTAGGATGTGTCTACCATGATTCGATATGGGAAGAATCCTATCATTTTTCTGATTAAAAATGGAGGATACACTATAGAGGTCAAAATTCATGATGGACCATACAATGTAATAAATAATTGAAACTACACCAGTGTAGTGGATGCGCTTCATAACGGTGAAGGGAAATGTTGAACTGTCACGGTGTTTTTTCTTTATATTCATAGCATGGCCAACCCTTTTACAAGGATTTCTTGTTTCTTTTGTGATATAGGAGTATTTGGTTGCTTGTCCTTTTTTGCATTTGTTGAGGCCCACTTCAACTCTCATATGGATATCCAAATACGATTTCATACGTGGAAACGAAGAACTTTTATTTTCAACCCATAATCCCACTTCGTTCAAACTTGGGCCTAAAACATGACCCGAAGTTGAGAAAAAGTGGCCCCAGAACTACACGTCTTCGCCCGCAATCAAGACTGTAGTGTACAACTCTCAAATGGGTATCCAAATATGAGTTCACACGTGGAAATGAAGAACCTTTCTTTTCAACCCATACTCCCACTTCGTTCAAACTTGGGACTAGAACGTGAACCGAAGTTGAGAAAAAACGACCCAAGAACTACACGTCTTCGTCCACAATCAAGACTGTGGTGTACAACTCTCAAATGGGTATCCAAATATGATTTCATACGTGGAAAAAAAGAGCTTTGCTTTCCAACCCATAATACCTCTTCGTTCAAACTTGGGCCTAGAACGTGACACGAAGTTGAGAAAAAACAGCCCAGGATCTACACGTCTTCGCACGCAATCAAGACTGTGGTGTAAAAATATCAAATGGGCATCCAAATATGATTTCATATGTGGAAACAGAGAGCTTTTATTTCCAACCCATAATCCCACTTCTTTCAAACTTGGGCCTAGAATGTGACCCGAAGTTGAGAAAAAGCAGCCCAAGAAAAACAAGTCTTCGCCTGCAATCAAGACTATGGTGTACAACTCTCAAATGGGTATCCAAATATGATTTCATACCGAAGAAATTTGTTTTTCAACCCATAATCCTAGTTTGTTCAAACTTGGGACGAGAACATGACCCGAAGTTGAGAAAAAGAGGCCCAACAACTACACTTATTCGCCCGCAATCAAGACTGTGGTGTACAACTCTCAAATGGGTATCCAAAGATGATTTCATATGTGGAAATAGAAATATTTGTTTTTCAACCCATAATCCCACTTTGTTCAAACTTGGGCCTAGAACGTGACCCGAAGTTGAGAAAAAGCAGCCCAAGAAATACATGTCTTCGCCCGTAATCAAGACTCTGGTGTACAATGCTCAAATGGGTATCCAAATATGATTTCATACGTGGAAACGAAGAACTTTCTTTTTCAACCCATAATCCCACTTTGTTCAAACTTGGGCCTAGAACATGACGCGAAGTTCAGAAACAACAGCCCAAGAACTACACGTCTTCGCCCGTAATCAAGAGTGTGGTGTACAACTCTCAAATGGGTATCCAAATATGATTTCATACGTCGAAATGGAGAGCTTTTCTTTCCAACCCATAATCCCACTTCCTTCAAACTTGGGCCTAGAATGTGACCCAAAGTAGAGAAAAAAACGGCCCAAGAACTACACGTCTTCGCCCGTAGACAAGACTGTGGTGTACAACCATCAAATGGGTATCCAAATATGATTTCATACATGGAAACGAAGAACTTTCCTTTCAACCCATAATCCCACTTTGTTCAAACATGGGCCTAGAACGTGGTCCGAAGTTGAAAAAAAATGACCCAAGAACTACTGTTCTTTGCCCGCAATCAAGACTGTAGTGTACAACTCTCAAATGGGTATCCAAATATGATTTCATACATGGAAACATAGAACTTTGTTTTTCAACCCATAATCCCACTTCGTTTAAACTTGGGCCTAGAACATGACCCTAAGTTAAGAAAAAACGGCCCAAGAACTACACGTCTTTGAGCGCAATCAAGACTGTAATGTACAACTCTCAAATGGGTATCAAAATATGATTTCCTACGTGGAAACAAAGAACTTTTCTTTTCAACCCATAATCCCATTTCGTTCAAACTTGGGCCTAGAACGTGACCAAAAGTTGAGAAAAAGCGACCCACGAACTACACGTCGTCGTCCGCAATCAAGAGTGTAGTGTACAACTCTCAACTCTGTATCCAAATATGATTTCATACTTGGAAAAGAAGAACTTTACTTTTCAACCCATAATCCCACTTTGTTCAAACTTGGGCCTAGAACGTAACCCAAAGTTGAGAAAAATCGGGCCAATAACTACACGTCTTCGCTCACAATCAAGACTGTAGTGTACAACTTTCAAATGGGTATCCAAATATGATTTCATACATGGAAATGGAGAACTTTTCTTTTCAACCCATAATCTCACTTCGTTCAAAGTTGTGCCTAGAACGTGACCCGAAGTTGAGAAAAAATGGACCAAGAACTACACGTCTTCGCCCGCAATCAAGACTGTAGTGTACAACTCTCAAATGTGTATCCAAATATGATTCCATATGTGGAAACAAAGAACTTTTATTTTCAACCCATAATCCAACTTCGTTCAAACTTGGGCCTAGAAAATGACCCGAAGTTGAGAAAAAGAAGCCCAAGAACTACACGTCGTCACCCGCAGTCAAGATTGTAGTGTACAACTCTCAAATGGGTATCCAAATATGATTTCATACATCGAAACGGAGAACTTTGTTTTTCAATCCATAATCCCACTTCGTTCAAACTTGGGCGTAAAACTGGCCTCCTTTATTTATACTAATCCTGGCTAACCCCCTGGGCCTACTTCTCATTCTGGGTATCTGTTTGTTCAGTATATATTATTATTTATGGCCGACTTCTTCTCTTTGAGGCTAATAACCTAATATGTATTATCTTCTTGAGCCGACAAGTCTTCTAGGGTTATTAGCCAACTCATTAGGGTTTATTCTTGCTTCCCGGAGTAGTATTCTATCCTCGTCGGGTTTACACGTGGAGGTAAATACCTCCCACAGCTACCATAATATCAACAAATCAATGGTCAACACTTCAATCTCACCCATAAAGTTTGACGTCGTTTTTCTCTCCTCTCATCATTGTGTAGTCAAAGCATACTCAATTGACAATTTTACCAACTCCACACGTCATTCTGTAGATATTACACTAAATATTTTTCCTCCTCAAATCTCAAACTCCAGTTTTTCTTAATGTTCTATCAATCTAATTATTTTTTTTCATTCCAAAAAATATAT
>ML822298.1:6840-21617 GCA_009831015.1 Picea engelmannii
GGCTTGGAGGTCTTGGGGTACAGGGGGTGTCTATGTGGCTTGTATGGCATGGAGTTGAGCAATGACACCAGAATGACCTTTTTGGAGTAGTTTTTCCATGCGATGAGAACTGATGATCTCAGGTGAACCAGTAGTGATGCCTTAGAATTTATATTTGTGGCCTCCTTGGTTGAATTGCATGGTTGAGTTCTGAAAATCCATGAGAATGGGACCCAAAGTTCTTAGCTAGTCTGCACCCAACACAATATCGCAACCACCCATCTCAATAGAAAACATATGGGATTTTAGTTGGTAGTCACCGATTTGGAGACACGAATTCTCATAGCGCCTGCCACATTTCATAGAACCACCATTGTCAATCATGATTTGGAAATTGTTGACAACATGGATGTAGAAATGCGTTTCTTGGGCAATGTGACGATGAATAAAATTGTGGGTGCTACCACTATCAACCAGAATGATGACCTTTCGGTGCTTGATGTAACCAATTAACTTGAGGGTTTGGGGGGACGAGAAGCCAATGAGAGCACTGAGGGAAATGATTGGTTCCACTTCGGGAGGGTTTATGTCAGTGACTTCTGGTGACTCGGGCACAAAGGGAGTGTCATCATCCTCTTCCGAAACATCCTCAGAGATGGCCATCAAAAGATTTTGTTCCTTACATTTGTGGCCTGGGAAATATTTGTCATCACAATTATAACAGAGGCCATTGAGTTGTCGTTCATCCATTTCATCCCTGGTCAATTTTTGGATCTTTAATGGGGTGGAGGGAGTAGTGGGGTTTACTGGTTTAGGGTGAGGGATAAAGGAAGGCTTACGGTTTTGAGAGGAAACAATTTGTTGTGCTTCTTTAGATTTTTTAGTAGCCTCCACCCATGTCGTAGGTCGAGCCACGAGGACATGGGCCCGAATCTCCTCCTTGAGGCCACTGATAAAACACTCTCGAAAGAAAGCATCAGTCATGCCTTCTGTTCGGAAATCCAGTTGCTCAAATGCAGCTATGAAGTCTTCTACTGTGCCTGATTGCTTCAATTTTTTCAAACAGCCCAAATGGTTGGTGTCAGTGTCAATGTGTTCATAAAGCTCCACCACAAATTGGGTCCAAGCAATATACCCTTGAAAGGAATTTTTTCTCCATTGCCACCATTGCCAACGTTCTTGATCTAGATGGAGAACACCATATCAGAGTTTGGCCAAGTCATCTGTAATGTTGTAGAGAGAGAAATAATGTTCCATTTGGGTGACCCAACCAGTGGGGTCCGAGCCATCAAATTTGGTTACATCCACGTGTGGAAGGCGTATGTCCCGTTGAAAGTGATGGGGTTGAAAGGAATGGGAAGAAGTTTCACCTTCAGTCTTTTTATGTGCATCGGGAAAAGAGTCATCGATAGGGATCTTTAGTTTGGTGAAGAGTGATGAAAAGACAGATTCAACCTGGGTGGTCAATTCATGTTTGACTTCCGCCATTGTGGATTGCACGACTACATTTACGGAGGCATTCATGGATGCATCATGAGAGGCAATAGTAGCACTGAGTTGTTGCACTTTTTGTTGGGTCTCGAGGAAACCAGATTGCAAGGTGTTGAAGAGGGACTCTAGTTCTTGGCTATGGGTATGGGCCATGAGGATGGGTGAACTGAAAAGGGAGTGGGCGGGGTCAGAAACTTTTGCAGAAAAATGATATGGAGGAATGTGATAAGGGAGAAGAGATGAATCTAATGGAATAGGTCTCAAATAATGATGCAGTGTTGAAATTCCCAAATTCTAAACCATAGATAAATGTGTATTTACTTAGCAACCCAAACACAGATGCACGACAATAGATCTCGCCGGTTTAATTTGTTTATGTTCCCCAGGGGTTATGTATTTAAGGGTTCTACAAACAAGGGTTTTCCCTGTGCTATAGATCTTTGATATACGTGCAGGGTCCAACAGTAGTACTCGATCCAATATCTCAGGGCACTAACTAAGGAGGATAGACCATACCCTTAGCCATACTACCCGACTACCCAGGTACTAGAGAGTTTCTTCTCGAGTGCTGTTCTCGGTGACACTATAGCAGTCCAATGGTCGATAGGTTTATCTAAAGAGGGCTTCAGGAAATCTAGGCCGATCCATACACTCAAAGGGGTACCAATAAGGGTTACAAGGGTGGCCAACAGATGTGCGTTTAAGAACCACTTGTATTTCTTGCATGTATGAATCCCTCAACTGTGGGTTTATGCACGTAACGATAGATATCTATGGCTTAAAGACACCAGAATACGTCTCTACCCTGGAAAAAAAAATACCCACAATTTCTTCCAAGGAAAGTGATCTGATACCACTTGCAAGATACCAGATATATAAAATATGCAGAACAGAAATGAAATGCTAGAAATGGCAGAATAACAGTAAAATATCCAGAATAATCTTCACAATACATAGAAATGATAAATGAAATAGCAATAGAAATAACACTTTGATTCAGATAGCAATGTTCACAGGCCTCTTCGAGGGGGCAACCTCCAGTCGAGTAGCGCTCTGTCACAATAATCTCCAAGGTAGGGTTTTCATACCCTCGACCCTTATTTATACTAAATATGTCTATTAATACAAATATCTAGAGGAAGAACCTTCTAGAAGCAGAAGCTTCTATTAGGTCTTCGTACATCCGCCTTATTCTATTTTATTGAAAGGCCTTATTAATATTGACCTTTATTACATCCGAATACATTGATCTACCTATGTGCGGGTTAGGACCTTAACACACTACCAACTGTTTCTTCTGGATGATTGTATATTCACTAGGTGTTGTTCCTGTTGATAGGAACTAGACTATCTCGATGAAGCAATCATCAATATTTCTAATGGCCAACAACTGTGCATCTGGTGGTGTATCCTCCAAACTAGTAGGTTCCTCTCCATGCTCTAACCTAGATAAATGATCAGGTCCCTTGTTCATTCTCCCTATCTTGACCATAATCTCAAAATAATATTCCTGGAATAACCGTAGCCATATTCATATTCTTCCCCCTAGCAATAGCTTGTTGACTAGGTATTTCAACACGAAGTGATCAATGAACATCTTAAAGTGGCCTCCCAACAAGTAGTGACGAAACTTCTGCAGCACATACACCATGGATAAACCTTCTCTCTCAGTGGTGGTGTAATTTATCTCATTTGTTGAGAGCTTCCTGCTAGAAAAGGATAACGGGTGGTCAATATCTCCTACTCCTGGTTGTGATAACATTGTTCCTAGTGCAATAGAATATGCATCAACATTCACATGAAATTCCTTGCTCCAATCTGGGAAAACTAGAATAGGCATAGTAACCATTTTCTGTTTCAGTGTGTCAAAGCTCTACTGACATTCTTCTTCAGAAGCTTCTCCATAGGTGTTGTAATATATGCATATCCCTTAATGAGCTTCCTGTAGTATCCAGTATGTCCCAGTGTAGTGTGTAACTGTCTAACTGAAGTAGGAGGGGTTAGATCAACAATAATGGCAATTTGGACGGATCTACCAACAACCCCTTCTTACACACAATATGGCCCATAATCACTCCAAAGGGTGAAAATAAGATGCACTTCTTCAGATTCAGGGCAATCTGACATTTCCTGCACTTATCCAATGTTAGTCTTAAACATTCAATATGATTTTGTAATAAGCTAAAAACAGTCCAATCATCAAAACAGGATTCCAAAAATTTATGTAAAAACTCCTTGAATGCTTCGACCACCACCCTAGAAAATATGGTTGGTGCATTCTTCAATCCAAAAGGAATCACTGTATACTAGTAGGAACCCCATTCCATTGCAAATGTGGTCTTATGGCGATCTTCCTTGGCAATCCTGATCTGGTGATAACCTGAAAATCCATATGTAAAGGAACATACCTCCTGTCCTCCTACATTATCTAACACTTCGTCTGTAAATGACGTAGGGAATGGGTCATGCAAACAGACATCATTTAGCTTCCCAAGGTCTATAGAGATCCTAGTCTCTCCTATATTCTTATCTTGTACCACCATAGGACTAATCCACTCTAACTCTTCAACAAGTTCTATGATTCCTGCTTCCAACATCCTGTCTAATTCAATCTTCACTTTCTCCTTATATTTGGGATTTAATATGTAGGGTCTCTGCTTGACTGGCCTTGCATCTAGTTTCAAGGGGATATTCATCTCTCCCATGGGCCCTTTTATGCCCTTCATATCAGTGAACTTGGTTGGGAACAAGCCCTGATAGTCATGCAGTAATTCTGTGATCTTATCAATGGTGGCATCATTCCAGTAATCCCCAACATTAGCAAGCTTAGGTGCTTTCTCTGTTCCAATATTAATTTTTTTATTTTGATCGGTTGTCCAATAAAAGGTAGTTCAACTCCTGGTCCTTCTACATCTCTCTATCCTTCCATTTCTATGATGCTCACATTCCTAGGATCATCATCTTTATCAGCATTGATATTGTAACAACCTTGCAGTTTTTGAAGAGGTGCAGTCCATTCATCCTCTTCTTGCTCCACAGGGAGGCTAGGTGCCTCCTCAAAGACTTTCTGTCTGAGAACTTGTAGAGATTGATCCACTGAAGGGTACTAGATTTCAAATGAAAATGTAGCTATAAAGTTCTGATTCATACTGTACCAATTTGAAGTGGTGAGGCACAATTCTACTTGAAGATACCAATTGATAGGCATTGTGTCTAGAGTATTGATGAATTTGTGCACCCACTATTCTTGAGGAATGTTTCTCTAGGCCTCCTCATAGCCTCACACATGGTACTTCAGACAAATTTGACCTGTGTATCTAACTTTACATCCGTCAATGTTGTCTGAAAATTGCACTGTCATCAAAGTGCGACATCGTATCTAGTTCATGATGTTGTTTTTATGTCTCCCCCACCATCTTGCTGGAGTAGCTTTCAAAGGCTCGTCTAGTGCCAACAATATCTGTTGTACTAGTAAAACTTCTTCAAATTCCAATAAGAACGTTTCTAAGTGATTTAAACCATCAAATGTGGGCAATTTCCTTACATTTGTGCCAATCCAACGAACTTCCTTGGTCATTATGGCACATCTCCACGCAGAAAATTGATACATTTTGTTTTGCTAGTTCTCCAGTGCTTCTTCTGAGTCCTATGAGCATGCGCTATCACTTTGCCAACTCAAATTCCCGTCTGTTGTAGGTTTAATGTAATCATGTTGTCTTGCTGTCAATTTATATATATTCTCTAGCTCATATGCATGGTCTTCTGCTCTGATGGGTTCTGTGTATCTTTTACCTTCATTAGGATCTAGAGGTGCAATGAACCTAATGCCATCACCTTCAAATTCCATTCTTCTTTTATTTAAGTCAACAACAATGGAATTGTTGAAAGCCCAATCAATTCCTAACAACGCAGGATAAGGACAGTTATCATCAACTATATCAATCACCTCAAAGTCTACAAATGTTCTTACCCCATCAATGTTCACATGGACATGCTCCAGCCTACCAAAAGGGCTTACTACCTACTGATTATCCATCCTAATCCTGATAGGGGAATAGATCTACTTAGGTTTTCCCATCAGTGCCTAGGTTTGCTTCGTCATAACATTGACCTCTGACCCTAAGTCGAGGACCACATAATCTATATCATAATCTCCAATTTGGGCATTAAGGTGTATTTCCTTATTTGTACTTCTCTTTTTGGATAGTTGATGTACTTCTTTATTCAATATAGGATCTGCCATTCCTATGTCATATTGTTTGATCAAATTTTGTAGTTCTTGTATGGATTTTTCTTCCTTAATCAAATTAATGCAAGTACATAAGAATTCCATAAGTCTTTTTACCTATTTTCCTTCTCCAGGCGAAGCAGATTGATCAAAGGCCAGGGGAATTCCACATTCTCTCACTTATGGTTTTGCCTTTGATGAAGAAGCCTGATCTCTTCCAAAATATTTTCTTGCTTCTTCAAATGTCTGCTTCTCTTTCTTTGGATCATCTCCTGTGTCTTCTCCTTAGCTCTTCTAATGCCTGATTCTTCTATAATCTTCCTTGGAGTCACCCTGTCTTCTACTGTAGCAGTGCCTCCTCTAGTGATAATGATGAATCTAGGATCCACTCTACGAGGTTCTTTTGAGATTAGTTGTACTTGTTGGTTCCCTCTTTGTCTTTCCTAAAGTTTGGCTAACAATGGAGGACAATCTTCTATGATATGTTCAAATGAGTTGCAGTAACTGCAAGTGGTAAAAGGGTTCTGATAGTCCCTTTCCAAGTGACCTAGCTGTGTGCAGTTATAAAAATCGATTTGTCCTCAACCTCATCCCATGCCTCCTCCTTGTCCTCTTCCTCTAAATCCGCCACGAGGGTTGAAGTTTCCTCTTCCTGGGGAGTTAAATTGCATAGTATTTCCTTCTTGTCATACTTGTCTTTGAAGTCTATATGTGTCTCTTGATCTTTCATGCAAGAGGTCATAAGACCTACAATATTTATCATCATGCCCCACATATTTACAGAATGTGCAGTAAAGGTTGGTAGGTGTCTGGACATATTTTTGCATGTAATAGCATTCTTCGGGGTGATGTCTATTTCTACATAACTTGCACCAAGGTACAGTGACCTACTTCAAAGGGCTTGGAGCTCCTGAAGCCAAGTCCTCATGGAAGAGAGGATAGTTCTCCTTATCATGACCTTATGATTTGCATCTGATACACCAAATATCTTCTCTTTTCTCTTTTCCCTTATCCTTTTTCATATCTTCGACCTGCAGTGATAAGCTAGTTAGCTAACTCAAAATTTGATTCATACCTAAAATGGACTCTCCCATAGGGGTTGATTCTAGTTTCATGGCGATCTCCAGTGCCTCAGATTGTGAAGCGATCTTCTTTTGCATCAGAGGGACTTTGATGTGTGGTAAGAGGGAAGAAATGAGCCATTCTTTATTTTGTTCATTCGAAATCTAAAAACTCAAATGGCCTATCAGGGTCTTAAATCTCAAACTCCCAAACAATTTCTACTACTTTTTGGTTGATTTCTTTCAACTCTTTGATTCACTACGACTCTGACTTGGGTTTCTTAAATTCTTCAATCAACGCATTCTTGATCTCGTTCAGTGGTTTCGGTTGGAAAACTCCTTGGACAAACTTCATGTACCAGCTTAGTGCACAGTCTCTTAGGGTAGTACTAAATTGAGCTCTCTTAACAGCTTCATCAGTGACATTCTTAATACTCCATACATCTTCGCATAAGAACCAATGCTGATCAGGATCTTCAAATCCATCTTCCCTAAAGGTGGGTAACCTGATCTCATCTTCCATAGATCTTCCTAGGGTTCATGACTGAGTATGTAATGAACTTCTTTTACCAGTTCTCTGAGTGTTATGATAACTTAGGTTACTTTGGTTATTTACTAATGTTAAAACAATAGGAGGTGTAACAATACTTACTTCAATAGTTTGTGCATTTCCTGAAGTTTTTTAGTCTTCTTAGCGAGATTCTTGATTCTTCCCTTCTTCTTCCTTAGAAAAATTTGAATGTTCCTCATTTAGTATCTCTTCTTCTTATCCACTATAGAACCCTTCTTCCTATGCTGGTGGTTCATGATTTTTCTCAAACAAGTCCACCAGAGGAGCTTCTCTGAAAGTTCTCCCACTACGCGTGTTTCTGACCTTTTTGTCGTTGTCGTTGTTTGAATTATTGAACATTAGATTTTTCAATCTAGCCCACTACTGTATATTTAGTATGCTATTCTCATGCAATAACATCTTTATCTTCAACTTCAAGAATTGTAAAAATTTTCCTCTCGGTCCCTTAAAGAAATATATCTTTGCTTGGCTATATGATTCTACTCTATCAATAGAAATATCAGTGATAGACCCTCTAATGGTACTATCAAACCAGTGATCTACTTCTCTTGACACGACATTATCAACTTTCTTGACCTTCTTGATCAGTGCCAACATCCAAACCATAGGCAGTCTGAGTCTGATCTAAAACTGGGTATATGCTAATCTGGATAACCACATGTATAGCTCCTTATGAATTCCTCCAAAGAAAATATCGTATATATAAGTAAAGATATACATTCCCAACCAATCCTCTACACTAAGATTAGGATTATTATCTGAGCTTCAATGAAGTCCTTCTCTTGTTCTTCTATCCACTTATGAATCTCTGTCTTCGATGGAAACCAATTTGACATTCCCTCAAGAAGATCCTGGTCCTGGCAACAAAACCATTTGTTGGCACTGGGGTAGACCCATGGTTCAGTTATAACATCTCACAAACAATCCCTAACTATTGTCCCTTTCGGCAACACCTACAAATAAGATGTAGTCTCACCTGAAGTAGCTATAGGGGGGGTTGTAGGACATAGGTGTCTACAACTAGAGGAAATGCAAAGAGGATCTAGGGAAACATGCTCACATAGATCTATTTATTATGTATCTTTCTTAATCCTATTGCATGAACTCTATCTCAGATCTAACACAATGTTGCATTAACAATGTATCAAAAATCAGAAGAACACAACATCAATCAGACATAACAACAGGATATACATGGTTCACCCTCTCCCTAGGGCTACATCCACATAACTGGGCTTTATAATATATTAGATGAAATCATATAGTTCTATCTGCACTTAGTTTGTAGATCTCACTCTTTCTTTCTCTTCTCCTCTCTCCCCTCCCTGTGCACCCAGCTGCAGGTTTGATCTTCACACCCAGCTGAAGATCTTACAACACAGACTTCTCTCACCACACAATACTTATCTCTCAACAATAATAAAAATCACTCATCATACATAATATCTCTCACCCATCCCAGGTCCTCTTGACCTTTATTTATACATTAAAATGACTCTCAGGCATCCTTAGGCCAAAACCTAGGTGTCAAAACCCTAAATACCAAAACCATAGGTGTCTAAAACCCTAGGTCAACTTGACCCGCAATTTTAGGGCTTCACCAGCCTGTCTTTCCTTCTTTCTTGTGAGGTGCTCCAAAGAATCTATTGGTGGCTTTTTCCACTTGCTAAGTCATCCATGATCCATCTTCCTTATTTATCTATCTTCCTCTCTCTCCCCATCCAACAACTTGATTTATCTTACTTCGCTTCGTCTTTTCTTCTCTTTTTGTCACTTCGACCCAATGTCAGTCAACTTGTCTTCTGCTTAGTTCACATTTTGCGCTTTTTTCCTTAATCTTCGCAACCTTCCATAACCAAGGGCCAACACACATATTTTGATTAATTTAGATAGTTTTATAATATTTTTTCTTCTATTAACAATAGGGAATTTCAATATTTATTATATTATTTTATTTTATATTGATTTTTGTTATACCCTTTTTTTTTCTTTTTTTTAATTGTATAGGTTATTGAAATGCAGAAAAATTTCTCCTACAATAGGGGATTGTCACTTGATCAAGGCCCCAATTAGGCCTATACTTTTTTGGTGTAGTGATATTGACTATTATGTGGGCCCAATTGCCACCAAAAGATATTTATCCTTGAAAGGACACTTATCATTGAGGCTTTCCTAAATCCTAAATGTAGTCCTACTTAATTATGCAAATGCAATCCTATATCTAATCCTAATCCAGTCATGATAAAGAGATTGAACATAGGCATGTAATTCACTACTAGAAAATATGAAGAAATTTATTATTCTTGTAGCATTAGTCACACTACATATTCCAATAAGATGATTAAGAAGAAATTCCACATACAAATGATATTAGAGTATGTCCCTACAATAAAATTTGCAACCAAAACATCATATTTCATCAAGAAATCTCAATAATGAATAAAACTTGATAAAATAATTGACAAAAATGCATAATAATACAAACTGATGATAAATGAGCTTTTGCTTGTATTAAATATTTTAGAAACATTTATTTAGTATAAAATCCAAGAAAAATCCATCAACCTTCAACCCTTTATTAAACTTGATAAAAATATACAAGTCTTCATTCCATATTTGAAAGCTATCGAGTCTTCAATCCTTCCTTTAACCTTGACATGAGTGTACAAGTTCTAATTCTAGATTTTCACACCCCACATGTATTCAAAATTATGTTCAGACTAATAAAAATATCAAGTTTGATTACAAGGTTTCCAACCGTCATTTCCTGAAACCAAATTCAACTTTATAATCCTTTTTCTTGGCTTATTCCTTTCTTGCTTCTTTTCTTCTAATTGTTACATGGTTATATCCAATTTCTTTTTCCATCCAAGCTTTGATTCTTCTTTTCTAGAACCACTAGAGAATAATGAATACATTATATTTTTCATAAATTACATCGTCACAAGCTATAAGTCTTTTTAATCAAAAGTCTCCAACTTAATTGTAATTTTTATGAAGTGACTAATGATATTGTAAAATGTATATTTTTCTCCTTCACTTTGAAAGGTTTAATCAAGCAATGATTCAAAGATTTTCAAGACAACTCTATTCACAATTGGAAACAATTCGTAGAAGAATTTTCACTTTCTTTTGAGGATTATTATTTTGATATATTATGCAATGAATTGAAGAAAATTAGGAAAGAAAATGATGAATCAACAAGTGATTTATATGCAACGTTTAATCAATTTTGTCACAGGTTTCCTTTAAATAAGAAAACCTTCTGATAAACTTTCTACCTTCTAATAAACCTTCTAAAATTTTGTCGTGATAAACCTTCTTCCTTCTCATACTCAAGATCAATCATTTTTTTATGTTCTTAAGATCAATCATTTTTTTATGGTCTTAATAGTTCACAAGTTCAAGTTGATTCACAAGAAGACCCCAACAATGAAATTGTTATTAGGTTCATTATTCACTCACATAGATTTAGATTAGGAAGAATACAGTCTATTACAAAATTCTCCTCGGATTCTTGATAATGTTTCTCCACCATTTCTTCATTCGGATATAGGGGAAGCCTCCCAAGTTGAATTTTTAACTCTTATTATTATTGAGGTTTCCAAAGAAGTATAAATAGAGGAAAAACCTATTCATACATGATTGAATAAAATTGTAACACTTATGAATATTTAATATTAAAATATTTAGAAGAAGTGCCTTGTGAACAAAATATTGATATTGAAGAAATTTATTTTGCTACAATTGAAAGAAATGTTTTTTTAGTTATTGTCATTGAACATTTTATTGAATGTCTCACCAAGACAATTATTTAATATTCTTACTCTAATAATATATGTTTTCCACTTCAAAACTCAACCCCATATGAACATGAATTTTCTTTATATGACACTCTTTATTCTAACATTTTTGTGGAATAGATACAAGATATGGGTTAGTCATTAGAGTGGAAGGCATTAATGTTGTTCACCTTACTCAAAGGAGAATATAAATATTGTGGAAGATGCTATGTATGAGTATGCAATTTTATCAATCATTCAAAGAAAAAAAAATCAATTGTTTAGTGGTTAAGAATTCATATTTTTCTATTGAACATACAAATTTCAAACAACTTCCTTGTGACATTCTTGAGAACTCATCGTCCCATCATTATATAGATATACAAGTAAGATAAGGAGAATCCCATATGAATATGATAAATAAGAATTATGAAAATGTAAGGGACTCATTTAATTTTCTTATTTTTAACTCATTTTACTCTTTGTATACTAATCTCTTTGAAGGCCTTGATCTATATAATATTTAATTTGATATATTCAAAATTATTCCTTTAAGGATGGATTCTCTTTGGATACAACATAATGGTGATTTTGAAATCAAGAGGAAAACCAAGATCTGGTACATATGAAACAATTTAATTATCTTCCATATCAACCTTTTAGTGAAGATGAAGAATCACTTAGATATATCTATCATGGTATCAATTCCTTTAATATTAATGCACCTGTTATTGGGAGAAATGACTGGTCTTGTAGTCATCATGTTTTTTTGTTTGAATATGAGCGATGTAATGAACCAAAGTGTTTTGATGACAACCACATATTCCTTAATGTTTCCTTTATACAAAGTGGGAATGTAAAAATTTTACATTATTGGATTGTCATGATTCATTTTTGGTTTTTAATAGTCTAGTACAAAGACTTAAAATCACTCATGTGGAGAATGAGGCACTTCAGAGTCATTTGATGGTTATGTCAAGTCCATGTTATCCTACTTTACCTTTGGAACCAATTGTTAATTTCAAAAGAATAATTAACACAATCTTGATTCATCCAACTTTTAATAATCATCCTCATAAGTTGTATTTCTAACCCTTGGACTACCTTCAACAATTTGATGTTACAGCTTGTAAATTTCAAGATATAAATACATATTATTTGTGAATAGAAAATAAAAATTTGAGCATAATTTAATTCTTCTTATCCTTTGCTCAAGAATATTCCAATCTAGTATGTTAATGCTTTTCTTATTTATGATTGCAGGATTGAAAATTATTGAATGGTTGCATTGGCATTTTGATTTCAACTAGTTCGTATTTAGCCTAAGAATATTCCAATCTAGTATGTTAATTTTTTTCTTATTTATGATTACAGGATTGAAAATTATTGGATGGTTGCATTGGCATTTTGATTTCATCTAGTTCATATTCAGCCAACATAGTGTAGTGTAGGAGCAGATTAGTTGATTTCCTCTCTTAGTTGCTTGTTGTTTCAATTTTTCTTCATTATATTACTTGGCATAGTTCAAATGTGATGGTTTTCAATTAGTTTTCTCTTTACTATTTATTATTTTTAATTAAAGAAACTTGTTGGATGAATAGTCAAGTAATTTCATGGATGGTAGGGAAATGAGATAAAATCTAACATGTTAATGCTTTCCCTTGGAAGGGATTTTGTGCAAAATCATTTTTGGAAAAAGGATTGGAAATATTTAAATGGCTACATTGTGATTAATTTTTTCTTAGCATGCTTTCAACCAATGTGTTTTAACATAGGCTTAGTGTTGTAATATTCTATATTACACAGGCATTCAAGAAGAGACACATTAAGGAAAACATATCAAGACACACGTACTCAAGAAGTGTTTGTGAGAAGGTTAGCCAACCGATTTCATATTCCTTCTTCAAGAGTATTTATACATAGGATAAATGGTTGGAGCAGTTGCACCTTCTCCAACAAATATTTTTTTAGGTGAGTTTATCCTTTAATATCCTTTATTACATTTATTATTACACATATTCCTATATTCACTTATCTATGATAATGTCCAATATCTAATGTGTGATGAGTATTACAAGGGCCTAAATTTCCTACCAACATCTCCCCCACACTCAATTCCTTGCTCATCCCAAGCAAGTGTGCAACAACGTCCTGCATTTCTACTCTTGTAGAAGTATCCTTATTGTGAAGCAACCATCTGTACTGATCTTTGTAGGTAATTTAGTTGCAAGAGCCGCCAACTGTATAGGGAGATACAAGTATACAATGTTTACTGTGACTAGATTCCAATGGATATGAGTGACTATATATCACATATCCTGACTCCTCGATCTCCATTCTTCCAACATTTGTTTCCAGTTGAAGGGTGCCCATTGTTTCATGCAACCAAATGCAAATTCTACTCC
This sequence comes from Picea engelmannii, assembly GCA_009831015.1. NCBI lineage: Eukaryota > Viridiplantae > Streptophyta > Pinopsida > Pinales > Pinaceae > Picea > Picea engelmannii. The sequence continues at coordinate 20,358 of ML822298.1, forward strand.
TCATAGGAACTATCGGGGCACTCTCTATACTTTCTCTAGTGATCTGTCACTCTCAGGGTTATTTTTATGGAATCAATGAGGTTCTACGGCATCAGACAATTCCACCATTCCTATGCTTTCTTTGTCACGAACTAGGGAACTTTTATGCAACTCTTCTACCAAGGGGCTCAAACAGTTCAAGTTTTCTTGTGTCTTCATCTTGTCTTTTCATCTCTCATGTGTGTGTCTATCTAGAAATGTCTCTTTCTTGAATTCCTTCAATTTCTACAAAATTTCCACGTTTAGTGCTCATCATGAATGTCTTTACAAATACTTAGATCAATTAGTTGCTGCAAGATTTCAATCATCAATGTTCAAACTATCAATCAAGTGCTCAATGTTTGTATACTCATTTGAACCCGTGCTTTGTTGTTGGTTATGGTTATGATGAATCAAATTGACCACAGTTTTCTCATATGGACATTATTACTCCATGGTTTTTCCATCATCCTCTGCAACCTTTTGCATGGTGCTAACCATCAAAGTAAAACTGGTACTGAACCATTCAAACACAATTTGTGCTTACTTTCAGGCATTAGCAACATATAAATTGCATTTTTTGAAGTTTCTCATGATATTCAAACTTGTAACAGTCGATATAGAAGTAATCCATTGGTTGATTGTGAATGAGCTCATTTTCAAAATTAGATTCCGGATGGGAACATTCTACTCCGTGGTTGATAAAATGGTGAGAAGATGGTCATCCAATGGCTCCACATGTTTGGTACTGACACATTGGAAAATTCCAACCATGGAAATATGAAACTACAATCAGTCTCTCTCTCTCCCACTGATAGACATACACATTTCATGTCCGGTCGATTACACGACACCACGTATTAGTCAATTTCCTATTTTGCAATCTGAATGATGGCACCATTCAAATGGATTGACCACTAGGATGATGTTTAGTCAATTTTCTGGGGTGTCTCTGGTGGGCATGCATGCTTCTCTTCTTGGCATATTGCACTCATCACTTTTCAATAATGAAATGCCCATATTTCAATCATTTTATCCCTTCCATTGGCTCTGTCAACCAAGACTTGTAGTCAATCAATTTCCTTTAGTTGGATCCTTCAGACAATTTCATACAAGCCGATTCTCCTTCAAGCAGTTGATTGAGTCATTTTTTATCGCATGGTATATGTTGTGATTGTTAAGAGATCCTCTAATGAAGTGGACACTAGTCACATCTTCCAAAATTCATATCAACAACTTCGG
>ML822298.1:26472-40545 GCA_009831015.1 Picea engelmannii
TAAAATAGGGGACAACACTGTTCGACAAGAGCCAACACAAAATCAATGGGTGAAAAAGAACGTTGAACCAAGGAAGTAGTTCGAAACAAAGAAGGAAAATGAGATATTTAAGCAAGCCCGACAAGAATTCGAGAAGGAAGATATTGCCATGAATTCAACCGTGTAACAAAGTAAGGAAGCACTAGAATACGAAATGCCTCTGTTATTGGATCATACCAATGAAATACATTCCATGGGACAAGAAAGTACAATCAAAGGCTTTTTGAAATCATGTATAAAAGTATTAGGTGATCCATCATCTGTGAAAATATTGCAAAACATACTAAAAAAATGTAGCATCGAGACGAAAGGAAAACTAGAACCCAAAATAGTCAATCACCTACAAACAAGAAGAAAAATAAGTAGGTAATTTAGAATGAATGCCAACATTGGAGATTTCAATATGGGAGACATCATAATGGATCTAGGATCAGAATTTAATGTATTACCAAAGAAGAAATGGCAATGCATGGGAGAGACCACATTAGGCTATTCACCTGTTCAATTGAAACTGGAAAACCAACACAGATTCCTACCAATAGGTAGACTGAAAGGAGTGACAGTAGACCTACATGGAGTGTGCACTAAAGAAGATTTTGAAGTCATTGAAATAGTGGACGACACAACACCTTACCCAACGTTGCTTGGTCTGGATTGGGAATTTGAAAACCAGGCCATAATCAACCTGAAGACCAGGAAGATGACATTTGAGTCAGTAGAGTACAGGGTCATCGTACCATTAGATCCATTGGAGGGGGGGAGGTTTGTAGAACCTACTTTCCTAGACTTAGAGGAAATCAACCAATTGTACAGAACAACTGCGCATGACGAGGATTACGTAAAACCAACTACAAATGGGATACTCAGTTGGTAGAGCATTACCTCATGTGAAAAAGACTCAGATATAGGTTTAGAGAACTGGCAACAAAGGATACATGAAGTATCCATGAGAATATGTGCAAGAATAGACTGTGCAGTAAGATGGGTAGGCACAAAAATCAGAGAACCACCCAGTTTTCACGAAATCAACGATTTGAAAACATTCTTATCACAGTATGAAGACAAAGTCTTAGAGAAAAAAACATTGTTAACACTTGATCTAGCACTTGAGGCTACACCTGCAAGATGGTGGGGTGCACACAAAGAGACAATCACAGATTGGTACCAATGTAAGTGGTTACTATGCATAAGGTTCAATGTAGAAAAAAAAACAACAAGTAGTAGAAGAGATGAAGAAAAATTATGGCATCGACAGGGGGACAAGAGGGATCATTATCAATAGAATCAACGATGTCGCAACACAATTGGGCGCAAAAATCTTAGCCTGCAAGATGCTAAGAAAATGCCGCAAGGGGGAAGTCTCAGCTGGGGTTGTTGTAGTTGTAGATCAATGCGCAAAAGGAACCACAGTGATATGGGCACCGTACCTCTTGAACTTATTCTTGGGTGAATGCAAGGATGCACATGATCTAGGCATGGAATTTCACTATTCATGGCTGATCACTATAATAGCCTTCACGGGATGGAAAGAACCAAGGTATGTAACTTTTTGTACCAAACCCAAACTGAACCAGGGAGAGAGATACTTACTGCTAAGGGCTAACTTGAATGCTAGTCACAAAAGGATGAACGAGTCCATCTTTGAAGGATACCTATGCGACCTACAGGAAGCCATCTCCAAAATGTGGAGAATAACACCATAGGTTGTCACGCGATATGGGGACATCGCCAACTTTAGGGACACACGACATACAATGTGGATACATGCAAGGAAGGATCCTGATAAATAGTGGCTATAGATGCGCTAATGTATCACAGAGGGTGACATCGACATGGTCATCAACGAATGGGATGATGAATGGAGGATCCCAATCCTCACCTAGGAATTACCAGAAAGAACAACATAAGAAGAGGCAAGGCAAGGATAAACCCAGCCAAAGGAGATCCAAGTTCCCAAGAGACAAAAAACAGGCCAGGGAAAAACAACACAGACAAATGAAGGGCCAAAGAAGACAGGGACCCATAATGGGAAGAAGGATAAGACACAGCCGACCAAGGAGAAACAACAACAGGTCGAGCCCGTGCAAGAGACTGCAACAAGTCCCAACCCATAGGAACTAGGGGAAAACAAGAGGCCAGCCACGCATATAGGAGGCATGCACAAGAAAATGAAGGCACAAAGAACACCACCAGAGTATACGATCACAGGTGACGATGGAGAGATGATAGATCGAATGGTACAAGATTGTCTATCTGAGGATTTTGACCATGTTGCGCACCACAGGGATAGGATTTAGGAAGAGTTGGAAAACATGCGGCAACTCCTAAAGAAAATTGGGGAAAGGAAGACAACAAGCAGCAGGGGAACAAAACCATCAACATCGTAGATGGAGGAAAGAGTGGAAGTAGAAGAGCGCAATCTAGTCCATCCATTACCGTACCAAAACACAACATTCCATAGCACACCTAGTATGTTGTGCATGGATGAGATTGTGGGGCAAACACCCCTAAAGGACTTTAGCCAAATCCAACTGGTGTTGACGCGGATGCTAACCAAGGCACTACACAAGTTGCAGGTTAGCATAAACCACGAGGTACAGTCTCGTGCACACAAAGACTCATTCGAATCATGGCGAGAAAAAGAGAAGTGGGACGTGCTGGAAATAGTCTATGAGCAGGGTAAATATGAGAGATAGGAGGAAAGGGAGTGCATAAAAGGATTGGAGTAGAAAGTGGCAGGAACTTACGAGAATATTCCACATACCGCGCAGAGAGATGAAATCACAATAGCAGAAAATATTCATCGAATTGAGCAGGAAATCGATCAATATTAGAAGGAGATCGAGAAAATCCGAGAACAAATCATACCAACCACTCCACCAGCAGTGAAGGAGCAAAGGAAGCAAGAAGAAATAATGCACATGCAGGAGATAAAGAAACAATTCAGCACAACAACTGACTTGTTCGATAAAGCAGCGCAGTTGTGGACAAATCTAGAGGAGGATCAGTAGGTCCAAAAGTGGGACAAGGAAGAAGACATGATCAACACAGTGATCCAGGATCTAAAGCAGAGGCAAAAGACAATGCCAATCATAGAACGCGTCAAATGGGTGCAGAACATGAAGGTATTGTAGGCAGAGCTAACTACTGCGCAAACATAGAAACATGAGTGGCAGGCTCAAATGGAACTATTGCAGGAGTAGGTAGGAAAATTCCTGGCACAAGCAGAGGAGGCCAAGGCACATATGCACAGACCCAGACAGAGTGCATGGAATTGATCAATGGCAAAATTGTAGTCTAGATAGTGGACACACTCAAGGAGAATACTGCGCAGGCACAGACACAGGTAACAGAGCTCAAGGTAAAATTCCAGGCAATCACCAAGGATATCGATGAAGCACACAAAGGGGGAAAAGAGGGATCATTATCAAGAGGATCAACGATGCCACAACACAATTGGGCACAAAAATATTATCCTGGAAGATGCTAAGAAAATGTCGCAGGGAGGAAGTCCCATATTGGGATGTTGTAGTTCAATATCAATGCGCAAAAGGCACCATAGTGAGCTGGGCACCGTACCTCTTGAACTTATTCTTGGATGACTTCAAGGACGTGTAGGATCTCGACACTTAATTTCACTATTCATGGATGATCACACTAATAGCCTTCATGGGATGGAAAGAACCAAGGTATGTAACATGTTATACCAGACCCAAATCGAACTAGGGAGAGAAATACTTACTTATGAGAGATACATCGAATGATAGTCACAAAAGGATGAACGGGTCCATATTTGAAGGATACCTATGCGACCTAAAAGAAGCCATCTCCAAAATGTTGAGAATAACACCAGAGGTTGTCACGCGATATGGGGACATCGCCAACTTTAGGGCCACACGACATACAATGTGGATACAGGCGAGGAAGGATCATAATAAATAGTGGCTACAGATGTGTTATTGTATCAAAGAGGGTGACATCGACATGGTCATCATCAAATGGGATGACGAATGGAGGATCCCAGTCCTCACCCAGGAATTGTTGAAAAGAACAACAGAAGAAGAGGCAGGGCAGGGAGAAACCTAGCCAAAGGAAATCCAAGTTCCCAACAGACGAAGAACAGGCCAGGGAAAAACAACATAGACAAACAAAGGGCCAACGAAGATAGGGACCTAGAATAGGAAGAAGGATAAGACAAAACTAGCCAAGGAGCAGCAAAAATAGGCTGAGCTCGTGCAAGGGACTGCAAAAAGTCCCAATCCATAGGATCCAGAGGAAAACAAGAGGCCAGCCACACAGATAGGAGGCGCACGCAAGAAACGAAGGCACAAAGAAAACCGCCAGAGTATACTTTCATGGATGATGATGGAGAGATGATAGCTCGAATGGTCCAGGATTATCTATCCAAGGATTTTGACCATGCTACACACCACAGGGATAGGATTCAGAAGGAGCTAGAAAAAATGCGGTAGATCCTCAAGAAAATCAGGGAAGGGTAGACAACAAGTAGCAGGGGAACATAACCATCAATACCACAGACAGAGGAAAGAGTGGAAGTAGAAGAATGATATATAGTTCATCCATTACCACACTCAAATGCAACATTCCACATCACACCCAGTATGTTGCGCATGGATGCGATTGTGGGGCAGACACCCCTGAAGGACTTAATCCAAATCCAACTGGTGTTTATGTGGATACCAACCAGGGAACTACACAAGTTGTAGGTTATCATAAACCACGAGGTATAGTCTCGCACACACAAAGACATAGTCGAATTACAACAAGAAACAAAAAAGTGAGATGCGCTAGAAATAGTCTATGAGCGGGATAAATTTTAGACCCAGGAGGAAAGGGAGCGCATAAAAGGATTGGAGAAGAAAGTGGCAGGAACTTACGAGAATATTCCACATGCCACGCAGAGAGATGAAATCACAGCAGTAGAAAATATTGATTGGATTGCACAGGCAATCGATCAATATCAGAAGGAGATCGAGAATCTATGAGAACAACTCATACCAACCAATCCACCAGTAGTGAAGGAGAAAAGGAAGTAGGAAGCAACAGTGTAGCTGCAAGAGATAGAGAAACAGGACAAAACAACAATTGACTTGTTCGATAAAGAAGTGTAGTTGTGGACGAAGCTAGAGGAGGATCAACAGGTACAAAAGTGGGACAAGGAAGAAGACAAGATCAACGCAACGATTCGAGATCTAAAGCAGAGGAAAAATACAATGCCAATCAAAAAACGCATCAAAGGGGCACAGGACATGAAGAGATTACAGACAGAGCTAACTATTGTGAAAACACAGAAACATGAGCTTTAGGATCAAATGGAACCATTGTAGGAGTGGGTAATAGAAGTCCTGGAACAAGCAGAGGAGGCTGAGGCATAGATAGAAAAGACCTAGGCAGAGTGTGTGGAATTGATCAGTGGTGAAATTGTAGTCCATATAGTGGACACACTCAAGGAGAAGACTGTGCAGGCGCAGACACAGGCAACAAAGCTCAAGGTAAAATTCCAAGCAATCACCAAGGAGATCGAGGAAGCACACAAAGGTTAGGTGGCTCAGGATGAGCCACATGTTAGTGTTGGGCGACTATTGGAGGTAGGCCAAAGAGGAAAAGCAAGACATTTTTTGGAAATAAAGCATGCACAAGGAAAGTGACAGCTGGAAGGAAACACAACATGCGTGCATGAAAGAAAGTGAGCACAAGGAAAGCAACAGCTAGAAGGAAGAACAACATGCACGCCTATGAGGAAGACCTAACGATGGTAGGGTTAGGGTCTTGGTAAGGTATTGTAAATGGATGAAGAGCCCGAAATGTATAAATATAGATACTTAGGTATCATAAGGGGTTGGTTCGGATTATTGTTGTTGCCGGGTTTTATGCATGAGTTGATTCGATATGTAATGTTTTGTTGTAAAATCCATTGTTGTATAAGTTGTTGAGATAGAGAGGAGGAGGGAGGGTATATATTAAGGGTTAGATCACATGCTGGGGAGCCTGGTTCAATCTAGTCCACCTCATACCGATCTTACCCGACTGAGAAGAGTTGTAAGCACACAACACTGTAGATGCAGAAATACTATAATAAAAGAGCTGAGAGCAAAATCGTTGTGGACGTAGCTTAGGAGGGGGTGAACCACTGTAACATATGTGTTATGTGATGAATGCATGCATATCTGTATTGTCTTCAACAATTATTATTATGTTGAATGAATGAGTTGTTATATTTTCTTCTTAATTCATCGATGACAGTATGATGTGTTTATAAGTTATAATAAATGGTTCAATATATAACTCTCTTACCCCAATCCTAGGCTGTAAACACCTGAGTCTTACAACCACCCATTAAATTTATCTCGGGTGAGACTGTGTGGCGCATTCTGTGTGTTGCATTGCCTTCTAGTTTACCAGGAGGGCCAATAGTTTTAGAGGCTTTGTTGGAAACCTGAACAAACATGAACCCTGGGTCAATAAAATTAGACAATATAGAGGAATAGTAACCAAAACCCCCTCTCTTATGAAATCGTATCAAACTATAACTCTTGTCCTTATCCATCTAGCAACCAATGATGTATTTATTATTTTTTTTAACAAGAACTGGGAAAATTTATATTAAAAAGGTGTGGTAAAATCCAGTGTAGTACAAAAAAGGGGCCATGAATGACCTTCGATAGATATAAGCTTTGAAAATTGGGACTGTTATTACAAAATTTGTGTCCATTGAGTTTTGTTGGCCCTTGACCAAGTTTTGAGGAACACTTGGTCATATTTGACCATTTTTGGGACTTCGACAACCTATCAAAGATGGAGCGCCAGGTGAAGCAGAGATCACGGGATCTTGGCCCACTTTGGGCCTCTTTTAGGGTTTTGGGTTAATGTAATGGGAAAGGGACGTCGTCTCGTGGGTTTATGCATGCTTAGGCCCACTTTTGTAATCTATAAATAGGTACTAAGACAATGTAATGGGGGATGGCTTGGTGTTAGTAATTAGATCTTTGTGATCAGATGTGGATTGTAAAATCTATGTGCATGTAAGAGGCTTGCAGGGCTAAGTGCAAGTTGTTGTAGGAGGTTGGGAAAGGATTTGTGCTAAAGCACAAGGAAGAAGGATCTAGCGAGCTGTGAATATATTTTTTCCTGTGCAGAGTAAGGATTGTTGAGGCTTAGTGTTGTAACCGCTTGACCGAGATAATAAAGAAGAAGAGTTGGTGAATGTAGTCCCAGGGTGGGGGTGAACCACATAAATATGTGTGTCATGCTTTGTGTTGTTGCTTACATGTGTTGTCCCTCTCTTGCTAACTGCTATGACATGTTTAGATAGATTTACTTATGCTTTGTGCTTATTATATGTGTATGAATAGTAGATCTGATGTGTATGAGGATTCTTAGTGATGATATATTGGGTTTGATCTATTTTACTATTTCTAAGTGATGAAATACCTTAGATCTAAGTGAATACTGTGATGCTTTGTGCTTTCTGCGAAGTATAATAACGGTTGAACATTGATGAATGATCGATGCTAAGTACTATGTAAGATATTTAATCACATATCTGTGTCCCAGCTAAGGTTGCATACACTTGAGTCCTGCAATCACCCTTGCCTCTACCTCGGGTGAGACTTCATCTACTTCATAGGTGTTGCTGAAAGGGTCGATAGTTAGGGTTTTTTTGGTGCACTCTTGTAGCGTTGAAACCTAGGTCTTCCCCTGTGCCAATAAATGGTTCCATTGTCGAGACCTGAAACTGTGATCGTTGGGAACCGAGGAAGAAGAAACTTTGTGCATATATTTGTTTCCCTAGTGCACAGCTTTTTACTCGACCTGTGAAGTTTTGTGTGAGGAATAAGGTCAGATCTGAAGAAAATAAGCAATATATGAACGCTATGTGCTCTAAGAAAAGTAAAAAGTGGAAATTTCTGAAAGAAAGAGGTCAAATTTGCAGAAAAGAGGTAAGATTTGTAAGCTCTGTGTTCTGATAAAGGTAAGAATAGTTAAAAGTTATTAGATCTGGAAGCTTTGTGCCTTATAGAAGTAAAAGAAGTGAAATTTTTTGTTTCTGAAGTATGGATTTAGGTATGCTTGATAGATTTTTTCCTAGCTTGAAAACTAGGGCATTGTTAGATGAAATAATGTTTGATATGAATAGATCTGATAAGAATAATGAAAGATATGTTATACCTATGCATAGAAAGATTTTTTGGACTAACCAATGGATGCAGGATCCTAGAAAGAAATTTTTGTAGGCTAGCTATTATGACCCTAGCACACAGTACAAGAAAAGTTGGGGATCATTGAAGAGAAAGAGAGGGTTAACTCTTTGTTACACTTGCAGAAGACCAAGACATCTTGCTAAGGAATGCCCTGGGAGAAACCCTAGCTGCCTCTGTTGTAAGGCTATGGACCATGAAGTACTGGATTGCCCTAGAATGATTGCTAGTCATGAAAAGATGAATATGGAGCAAGCAAACTCTAAAGGAGATCAAGAGACTAATATTATAGAAGAACCCCAGAAAGAATCAGAGATTATGTTACTGAAAATGAAAGAAACCCTGGATGAACATAAAGATGCCAATTTGTCAGAGATCTTCAAAGAAATTTAGGAGAAAATCGATGTAAGAATAGGAGACTTCGACATTTACTGTGCTCTAGATGAGGGAACACAGATGAACATTATGATAGAAAGTACTTGGGAAACCCTAGGGAGGCCTGCTATGGTTCCTTCACTAGGAAAAATGGGGTTGTTTAAAGGAAAAATGGTAACCCTATGTGGCAGGATTACCCAGATAACTATCAGTACCCATGGAGCTTCGACAAAGGAATAATTTGAAGTTATTAAATTTATTGAGGACCGTGCCCCATTTCCAACTTTGTTAGGCAAGATCTGGATTGAAAAATACCATATCCAGAGAAAAGAAGAAAAGGAATCTCTAGAATAGAAGAAGCAAGAACTCATGGAATTTATGACTAGAAGGATCACCTACTTGATGGAAGAACAAGAGAATAGATCTAAGCTATTGGACACCAAGGAATTGGATGTCGAATCTATAAGAGAATTAGAGGAACCACAAAAGACTGAAATACCTAATCCATATGATGAAGAAGTATTACCCTTGGATTTGAAGAAAGAATCTCAGCATCGCAAAGTGACTATGTCGAGAGAAGATAAGAATCAGAATGGAAAAAGGATGACTGAGATGAAGCTCATTGGGAAGAAGGCTAGGAAGCTAAGTAAGAAGAGAGACACGATCGAAAAGTTACAGAAGATTCCAGAGGAAACTTCGTAGAAGGAAAAAATACAGGAATTGAGTTTCGCCTGGATATCAGAACAATGACATATGACACTTCACCGTGGCAAATAAATATAGCCGTTGGAGGCCGATATATCCATTCGAATGCCACTCTGAACAGATTGAAAAGAATTAAAGGATCACCACCAGACCTTTGGACCTCACCATAATGGACAGATCTACGATAATGGAAGCCTCATAATCATTACAAGCAGACTATTGACGTTCCTATTTAGCTCATCACGCCATGCACGAAAGACACTTTTTCTAAATCATGAATTTGAGCCCACAATTGTGAACAATGATTACTCTGCCCTTTCTCTCTACCTACGTTACTGTGAGAACCCAATCTATTGGTTCTGAGCATATATGTCTGATGAATTTAGCGCAGCTGAAGAATCTGTAAGAGAGGTACTTGCTAGCCTCAGAGACGAGAGAGTCATGTTGGAATGAGGATTGTCTACAGGTGTACAAGCATCCTCCTTAGGAGAACTGCCAGCTTCCCCCTCCACTGCTCAAGCAGGACCATCCTGACTGCCCTCGGAAATATGATCATAGCTCAGAAATGATTTTGCAACTCTGAGGATGATCCCAAGCATCTTACCTACATACATCGCACCTCTAAGAGACAGAGTGAACCGAGATAGTGTGCCTAGGGACTTTGAATATGAGTTGGTCATTGCATACCTCTCAAAGGGGATACGCGCAGTGCATGCTAACCAAGAAAAGATTGCCACCTTGAAGTTTAGTGACTTCAACCTCAATGAAAGGAAGGAATATAGTATGCTAGCCCTGCATAAGTATTTGAATATCACCAAAGGGAAGAACCCAAAGATCATTCCCCAACAATGGACCCATAACCTCGCACAGTCAACCCTCCTTAACGTAATGAAGATTCCTCATTTTGGGAGGCATCAAGAATTAAACATGTGTGTCAAGTTACTGTTGTCCTGCTATCATGGAGGATAAATATGGTTTAACTGACACATCATAGTGGATATGACTCTAATCAATCGGATCACATGGCTAAGAATGCAAGGCCCCGACCTGTAGGAGTTTTACCTCGGAAAGACCGCAGATCGCGCTCTCGCACAGAGAATAAAAGACTCTTATGGTGATGTAGAGAAAATAATGTGAGGCTACAAGGTGGCTTCCATCAAGAATTTTGCAGTGTGCCTTGGTTGTCAGATGATCATAGACAAACTAGTTCAAAAAAATAGACCGACCCAAGTGACTGGATTCGTAGTTGATCTCGCAGGAAAGTGCGTAGAGGGACTACATATGCACTAGGTGCGGTACCTTGTAAACCAACTAGAGATTGATTGTAGAGAAGAAAAATACCAAGGGCATGAGTTCCACTTCAGCTGGATTCTCATATTGATCGCTTTCATCGCATGGGAGTACTGGAAGGTGCAACTTTCCCAGACACTGTGCCATTTGAACCACTGGACGTGAAGTTCTGTACGCTATGGTACTCCAGCGACATGAAAAAGCAGTTCCAGTCCAATGCCATATTCCACGCCTATTAAAACCAGTTGAAGATCGCAATCCAATCTACACCGCGCATCACCCCGAACACACTTCATAGATTTAGACCATTGATGAAATTCAGCGCAGAGCGCCACTTCATCTACATTACAACGTGCGCTGATGAGCATAAAATATAGCTCTAGTCATATTACAATTTGACAAAAGATGACTTGGAGGATATTACCAAGGAATGGTCAGTGGACCTCTTTATTCCAGTGGACCCCGCAGAGATGTATGATGTGGATAACCCTGGAACTATGTCGGACACACCTGGACCAAGAAAGGCCAAGAAAGATGAAGAAGTTCAAGATGTCAACAGTACTTCTACAGAGCCCACTTCGATCTCACCTCAGCAAGGAGACAATGGTGGAGAGTGAGGTGGCACAGAAGTTGAGCAAAACAAAGGCGAAGTTACTCCGCCTAGACAGGAGGAGGATCCATCCAAGAAAAGGAAGGTTAACCCACCAAAGCCTTCATCCCGAAAGAAAGCTAAAGCCACCAGGACTACGTTTAATACTACCCCCACCACACATGACTTCGACTTCTTAGTCGCTGTGCTGAATGACGCTTCACTGGAGATCGCAAAAAATCAAGAAGCGAAGTAGGAGGAGGTATTTAGCCGAATCAAGGGTGAACTTCAAGAAGTGCAGTAGGCACTACAGTCTAGTCACGCAGTTTCTACTATGCCCTCGACAATTGGAACAGAAGAACCAGGAGATGAGCTAGCCCAATTGCACCAGATCACTGATAAAGTTGAAGATCGCCTTCGACGGGCTCAAGAAGAGATAGCGCAAGCCACCTAGGCTTTGGCGCAAGCACAGAAAGACATGCTATAACAACACAGTAATGCAAAACAAGAAAAACTAGCTCTTCAAACAAAGTGGGAGGAAGAGAAAGCAGAGCTACAACAGAGAAAAGAGCAGTTGCTGACAGAGGAAATCGAGATAAAGGAACTAGTCGACAGAGCACTTCACTCTGTGACAGTCATCGAAGGCAAAATAGAAGAATGGGTTCCATAACAAGTGGCACAACTAGAAGGAGTGATCCAACATCTTTAGTAGGGCATCGCAGATCTGGAACTTCGTACTGTGCCCGAGACCCCTCAAGATATAAGAGACCTAAGAGAGGCAACTGCCCGCAGCACAGTTGGCAGATTGAAAACCCTTGAATTGGAATGCAAGAAGCTGACCTCCAGGAGTGGTTAGACATATGAGACCCTCACAGAGAACCCAGAGTTGCAAGCATTGGAGTCATACCTCCAAGAAGAAAGGAAACATGAAGATATGCTACAAGCGCAGTTGAAGACCTTAACACCAGTTGAAAGAATGAAGAGGTTTCCAGAGCAGCGCATAGCCTAGCAACAGATCCACACCATCCAGAACAAAGTGATGGAAGTCTCTCGACGACTTCAACCAATGCAAGAAAAGGCATGCCAGTTGTTCACTGAAGTTGAAAACCAAGGAGTAGAACTTGAACAGATTGTGCATACAACAGAACAACGCCTAGAAGGGTTGGTGAACAAGGCACTCATCCAAAAGCTTTTTGAGCAAGAGGCAGTAGAAAGATAGCAGGTTGAAGCATCTCAAGCCAAGCTTGAGGAATTCGAAGCAGAATTGAACAGACCTGAGTGACTCAGGATGAGTCATAGGTGAGTGTTGGGGGCTTGTTGGCCCTTGACCAAGTTTTGAGGAACACTTGGTCATATTTGACCATTTTTGGGACTTCGATAGCCTGACAATTATGGAGCGCTAGGTGAAGCAAATATTACAGGATCTCGGCCCACTTTGGGCCTCTTTAAGGGGTTTTGGGTTAATGTAATGGGAAAGGGATGTCGGCTCGTGGGCTTACCCATGCTTAGGCCCACTTTTGTAATCTATAAATAGATACTAATACAATGTAAGGGGGGATGGCTTAGTGCTAGTAATTAGATCTATGTGATCATATGTGGATTGTAAAAGCTCTTTGCATGATTGTAAGAGGCTTGTAGGTCTAAGTGCAAGTTGTTGTAGGAGGTTGGGAAAGGCTTTGTGCTAAAGCGCAAGGAAGAAGGATCTAGCGAGATGTGAAGATCTTTTGTCCTATGCAGAGTAAGGATTGTTGAGGCTCAGTGTTGTAACTGCTTGACCAAGATAATAAAGAAGAAGATTTGGTGGATGTAGCCCCGGGGTGGGGGTGAAGCACGTAAATCTGTGTGTCATGCTGTGTGTTGTTGCTTACATGTGTTGTCCCTCTCTTGCTAAGTGTTATGACATGTTTAGATAGATTTACTTATGCTTTGTGCTTATTATATGTGTATGAATAGTATATCTGATGTGTATGAGGATGCTTAGTGCTGATATACTGGGTTTGATCTGTTTTACTGTTGCTAAGTGCTTAAATGCATTAGATCTAAGTGAATACTGTGATGCTTTGTGCTTTTTGCGAAGAATAATAAGGGTTGAATATTGATGAATGATCAATGCTAAGTACTCTGTAAGCTATTTAATCACAAATCTGTGTCCCAGCTAAGGTTGTAGACACTTGAGTCCTGCAACCACCCCTTACTCTACCTTGGGTGAGACTTCATCTGCTTCGCAGGTGTTGCTGAAAGGGCCAGTAGTCAGGTTTTTGTTGGTGCGCTCTTGTAGCGTTGAACCTTGGGTCTGCCCCTGTGCCAACAAGTTTCCAACTTCCCTAACTATAACATTTATACTATATTTTGAGGAATACAACCTATAAAAAAATCCATTTATATATAACGTAAAAATAAACATTACACTTGAAATTTACAGAGTCAACTACCCGGTTCCTTTTTGATCTCTCAGTGTCCATGTTGTCCATGATGCTCCCAAATTGCATCTTTTGTGAGATCGTTGAGATCTAGAACTTGATTTACTATGGCTGAAGTTAAATTCCTGGAGGCTCCCTGAGTGTTCGTTGGGGTGTTGGTATAATAGTGATTTATTTCCATCTGTTCCATACAACTTTGCGTATTCTCCATATGACTGTGTTTCTCCTCAATTTGGCTTATCTGAGTAAAGACTTCATCTTGCAATATTTCAATTAGATGCATGTGATGAGATAGAGTTTCAAGCTCAAAGGTTAATGTGGATCTAAATGATCCCATGTGAATTATCATCCTTTGACACCCTGCACATTCTTTCTCTCAGTCCTGTTGGTCTTGTCCTACAAATAAATCCTACTCATTCATGTTATGTGGCTCATT
>ML822298.1:66491-79228 GCA_009831015.1 Picea engelmannii
GAGTGACGTAAAATTACACACGTCACCTATTGACCTGGCACAGGCCGAGTAGTTTCCACGTGTCACTCGTTGATGTGGTCTACCACATGTCCTTGTTGACATGGTTTGCCACATGTCCTTGCTAACATGGTCTGCCACATGTCCTTGCTGACGTGGTCTGCTACATGTCCTTGAATCAGATGGTTTAGGCTTACTTCGGGTATTTACCTAGAGTCCACATATTTATTCCACGCCTCTTCTGGATCAGACGACCCAAATCCACTTTGGATGATCTGACACTTGAGATTTACTTTGGACGATATGACGACTAAGATTTACTTCAGATGATCTGATGATCGATAATTTATATTGTCTCTCAGACTCTCTGGGCTTCGGGAATTTCAAATCTCAAACTGAAACTCTCGAAGTGATTTGCACAGAGCTCACGATCCATCACCACGTATCCCTCTGGATCTAACGGTTGAAATTTACTCCAGCTCTTCAGCTCTCCAGGCTTCGGGGATTTCAAATCTCAAACTGAAAAAATATTGAAGTGAGATTTTTTTGAAGCATAATCTCCTCATGTATTTAGACCCAGAACGAATGATGTTTGTTTGATCAAGATATTAGATCAACAACTCAATCTGTCTGTGATGCAGATTTTCCTTGGATTAAATCCAATGACTCTCCATATTTTCTTATCCTATATTTCCATTTATTTCGATCCGATGACTGACGAAAATTTTGGTGATCGAGATCTCAGATCTAAACCCTTTCTTATCCTATCCTTCCACTTAAATCAATCTGACAATCATGAAGACTATCGAATCAGGTCCACGATCAAGGATTTGATCCTGATCACATTTCTGTACTACGCTTTCCCTTCTGACGTTTTATCTCTGTATATTGTTTGCTTCTCCTCCTAAGCTTATGCTTTTCCTTTTTTCCATCATTGTTGTTGTTCTTTCCATAAATGAA
Organism: Picea engelmannii; assembly: GCA_009831015.1. NCBI lineage: Eukaryota > Viridiplantae > Streptophyta > Pinopsida > Pinales > Pinaceae > Picea > Picea engelmannii. The sequence goes on from ML822298.1 coordinate 67,449, forward strand.
AAGCACACACTTCCTGTAAAACATGCCAACATTAGGGTCCTCATGCTTATACGAATTATGTTTGTTACCCTCTTTAGGATCAAATTTTTAGGTTCATATCCATAAAACATCATTCTTATGATAGTCTTCGAGTCACCTACTACGTTTAGGATTTGGATTTGTCTCTGGTTTTCCAATTGAATCCCTTTGGATTTTTCTCTGGTGTCTTTCCTTAGATTCCAGTAATATCATAGGATTCATTTTCTTCAAGGTTTGAAGAGAACGCCCCCCCCCACACCTACCTCCCATGGGTTTCCCTTGAAGCACCATCAAAGCATAGAGTGTGATATGACTGTCTTTAAATCCAATCTTCAATGCTAAGTATAGAATGAAGTTGTTAGCATGATCGTTGAATTAAGTGAGCTCCTAGTGGAGCGAAGGTTGAAGCTTGTGACCTAATCCTTCTTTGGGTTATTCCAATTGGTCATATATTCTATGCTCAAAGTTTTAGTGTTCATAGCCTATGAAAGTTGTGATTTGGCCTTGCAAGCAACACTTTGAGGTTGTGACTTTTTTCCCTGGAAGATAATTCCATTCCTTGCTAGTCAGATCTTCCAGCAGACATAATTGGGAAGGGACTTCCACAATATTTTAAAGATTGGTTTTTTGTCGAAGGTTCCTTGGTAATACCTTTCCCGGTTTCCCAAGCAGGGCTTTAAATACAATGACCACCTTATTTGTTGGTTCATTTATATGTAAACATCATTCTGTACTATTTTAGGGAAAGAACAATCCTAGAAGAGGTGTTGAATAGTGTCCTAATCTCTTTGACATAGGGCACAAGTGAAAGGGTCGTGGAATACCCTTTTCTGCAAGTTTTCTCTTGTTAAAATTTTCCCATGAGAAAGGGACCAATGAAAATATTAATTTTGGGTCGAGTGTCCTGACTTCATACCTTTTTTCCATTTTGTTGAGGAATGAAGGATCCTTTAGGAGGAAATGATATTTTGGTATCCATATGTAACTATATACCCATTTTTTCCCCACCCTCAACTGTCCTAAATTTCTCCGAGTAATGGGGTTTCTCCTCTAAGAAGGGATATCAACACTTGGATTTGATTCTACAGGTGATAGAGGGTGACTCCCAGGCTCCAAGCCTTCCAGTTTCCATCTTCGTTCCAAGTAGAAATATAAAAGAGAGTGATATTTTTTTATGAATTCATCCATCTTATTAGTTCGCCAAGTTCTTCTTCTCAGGATGTGAGATCAGTCCCCAAAATCGAATCTTTCCAAAACTTGATCATTTTTCCATTTCCAGGGATCCAAGAAAGTTGCTCTTTAAAGAAGGGAATTGAGGCTTGCTGGCACAGGGGCAAACCCATGTTTCAACGCTACAACAATGCACCAACAAAACCCTTACTACCGTCCCTTTCGGCAACAGCTTCGAAGCAGATGAAGTCTCACTCGAGGTAGAGGCAGGAGTGGTTGCAGGAATCAAATGTCTGCAATCTTAGGTGGGACACAGACCTGTGATTCTAACACTTAACAGAAAAGTCAATAGTTAACATTCATCAATATCCAGTCTTAGTTATAGCGTAGTTAAACCCTAATTATAGAGTATCACAGTATTCATTCAGATCTAAGGTATTTAAGCACTAAGCATATGTACATAAGTCATATCTAACATCCATCCATATTATTAAGAACTAAGCATAAACAAATCATTCATCTATATTAAATCACTAAGAAAGTAAACACATCAGTACATCACACAAAGCATAGCAACACAACATGTACATGGTTCACCCCCACCCTGGGGCTACGTCCACCAACTCTTCTCTTTTTTATTATCTTTGGTCAAGCTTCTTATAGGCACCTAGCATCCAAGTTATACTCCGCAGAAGACATGAGATCTGCGCGCACTCTGCTAGATATTCCTTATAGCTAGGGTATAACACCAAGCCTTCACAGAGTCTCTTACAATTACTTGCACTAGCCTTGCAAGCCTCACACAGTATGCACAAAGCACTTACAACTCTTGATCACATAGATCGAACTCTATCACTTAGCACACCAACCTACTAGGTATCTCTTTCTTACATCACCTATCTACTTATTTATACATTACAAAATAGGCCTAAACATGGGTTAAACCATGGGCCAACATCCCATGCCCATTACATAATATCGACTCCCAAAAAGGTCCCTAAAATGGGTCTAGATTCTACGATCTCTACTTCATCTTACGATTTGCCTTCGATATCCTGTCGACGTCCCAAAATTAGGTCAAAAATGACCAAGAATCCTCAAAACTTGGTCAAGGGCCAATAGGCCCCCAACACTCACCTATGACTCATATCGAGTCACTCTAATATAACTAGTTTTGCCTCAAAATCCTCGATCTTGGCTCAAGCTGCTTCGACTTGTTTCTATTCCATAGCCTCCTATTCAATGAACTCTTGTATGATTGCTTCGTTGACAGGTCCCTCTAGGAACTGTTCAACTGCAGTGACGAATTGCTCTAGTTCCACTCCTCGGCCTTCGATCTCTGTGAACAATTGGTAAGCCTCATCCTAGACAGGTTGGAGCCTGTGAGTTACTTCCACAACTCTTGTCTGAATAGTTTGGACCTACTGCTGGGAAGTGTGCTTCTCTTGGGATCGCTTCATTCTTTCCACAGCTGACGGGGGCTTCAATTGCGCATGTATTTTCTCTGCTTACTGATTCACTTCCTATAGCTATGACTCCAGTGACTTCAATTCTAGAGTCTCAGTGAGTCTCTCATACATCTGGGCACTGCGATCACTCAGTTTCTTGCATTCCATGGAAAGGAATTTGATTCTTTCAACTACACTTTGAGCAGTTTCTTCTCTTTGATCCCTTACATCCTGCGGGGTGTCGGGTATGGTGTGGAGCTCTAAGTCTTCTATTTTTTGTTGTAGTTGTTGGATAGCTTCTGTGAGCTACTCTACTTGATGCATGACTCAGTCTTTTGCCTTTGGTTATAATCCTATCACAGAGTGGAGTGCTTTGTTGACTGCTTCTTTCAGTTCGATTTTCTCTGCGAGCAACTATTCTTTTTCTTGTGCATCTATGCTTTCTCTTCTTCAAAATTTGCCTAGAGAGCAACCTTCTCTTGCTCTGCAAGTCAACGTTGTTCTACGAGTACTCCTTGCACTTTCCTCAAGCCCTGGGTGGCTTTTTCTATTTCTTCTTGTGCATGACGAAGGCAAGCTTCGAACGCATCAGCTAATCGGTGAAGTTGGGCTGACTCATCTCCCAACTCTGGTTCTCCTGATGGCAGGGGCATAGTGGACACTGTGTTTCTGGGATAAAGGGCCTGTTGTATCTCTCATAGGTCGAACTTTATTTTTTCATACATTTCCTCCTACTTATGTTCTTGTTTATCCATGATTTCCAGCAAAGCATCGCTTAGGGCTACTATGATGAAGTCATAATTATCAGTAGTGAGCACAGTCTTCATCTTGATCACGGTGGCTCTGGATTTCTTCCGGGAAGAAGGTTTTAGGGGAGAAACCTTTCTCTTATTCAAGGGATCAACCTCATCTCTAGGCGGTGTTACTTCACCTTACTTCTATTCAACTCCTTTTCCATTTATCTCTTCTACTTCGTCATCACCCCCTCAGTCGGGTGATACTGAAGCAGTCTTTCTTGAGGTGCTTCTTAATTCTTAGACCTCTTCAGTATTCTTCCTTCTGTTGGTTCCAAGTGTGTTCTATTCTTTGTGGGCGGCCTCTAGGTTGTCAAGTTCAGGGTCAAACATCTCTACAGGGTCAGTGGGGATAAGGTGGTCTACGGACTAGTCCTTAGTGATCTCCTCAAGGTCCTCTTCCGTGAATTTGTAGTATGATTGAAGCTGCTCCTTATGTTCATTGACTTGCGCTATAATGTAGATGAAGTCTCGATATATGCAGAACTTCATCAGGGCTCGAAACCTCTTTAGGGTGTTCGGATTCATGCAAGGTTCAGCTTCGATGGCTCTCTTTAGTTGAAGGTAATATGTGTGAAAAAAAACGTTCGACTTCCACTATTTTTTCATATCACTCGAGTACCAGAGTGTGGTGAACTTCGCAGTAAGAAACTCGAATGGTTCAATATCCAGAAAGGTCGTACCTTCCGGCATCTCCCATGAAACAAAGGCAATGAGGATCAGGAGCCAGCTAAAGTGAAACTTGTAGCCCTGATCCTGTGCTTCACGACAGTCTAGTTCAAACTGATTAACTAGGTACTTCACCCACTTCATCTGTAGACCTTCCATGCACTTCCTTGCAAGGTCAATGACAAATCCTGTGACCTGCATGGGTCGGTTCTTCCTTACTAACTTTTCGTCTATTAACATGCAGGCTAGGCACACTATGCCATTCTAGATGGAGGCTACCTTGTAGCCTCGCATCCCCTTTTCAACATCGCCATATGTATCCTTGATCTTCTGTGCTAGTGCGCAATCTATGGATTTTCCTGGATAGAACTCCTATGATTCAGGTCCTTGCATACTTAATCCAGTGATCCTATGGATCAGTGTTGGATCGAATGTGATAAAATGGTCTAGACATAAGTAGCCTCTATGGTAACATGAAAGGAGTAGCTTGACATAGACATTGACTTCCTGGTGCCTTCCAAAGTGTGGGATTTTCATTACATTTAACACGGTGGACTGCACGAGGTTCATCATCCACGGCTGGGGGGTTATATTTGAGTTCTTTCCCTTCGTCTTGGCCAGGTATTTATACGGGGTGAGTATACTATAGTTCTTGTGATCTCTAAGGTTGAATTCACTAAACTTCAACGCTGTTATCTTGTCCTGCTGTGCTCGAACTATGCGTATCCCCTTCGGGAGGTACGCAGTAACCATGGTGTACTCAAAATCTCTTGGCACACTATCATGACTCACCACGCGGGCTAGAGGCAGGATGTAGTTGGGTAATACGGTCAAGATTAGCTTCGCATTTTCTAGGTCATCCCTATGTTTGGTTCTCTTTTTCGCTGATGGTGGGGATGGTCCGGCTCCGCAAGCAGTCGACGAAGAGGCTTGCACTCCTCTCGTCGATGATGCTTGTACACCCACATACATCACTCTTTCAGACATGACTCTCTCAATCATGAGTTCGATGAGTACTTCCTTCATAGACTCTTCGAGTGCACTAAGTTCTTTGGACATACATGCTCATGGTTGAATATCTCAAGTTCGAAGAGTAACTGATCAATGTAACGGGATGGATGGAAATAGAGTGATGATCACTGTGAAAAATCAACTATTCTACAGGCTCAGATAGTCATGGTTGGAAAAAGTGTTCTTGTTGCATGGCATGATGGGATAAATAGATAACTTGGCAACAGATCTCTTGCAATGGGTGAGAATCCTTCATTAACTCAGTTATGTCCGTTATGGTACGGTCCCAACGGTCTGGTGGTGAAATTTCTAACCATAAATTCCTTTCTACCCATTCAGTCCATCAGTATAATGGTTATAATATTCCCAATGGCTATATTTCTTCGCCATGGCACAGTTTTGATATCCCGTCGAGGTTCCAATTTTGCAAATTTTCCTTCTTTGAAGTTCCCTCTGGAACTTTCTGTAACTTTTCGATCTTAGCTCTCTTCTTACTTAGTTTTATAGCCTTCTTTCTGGTAAGATTCATCTCGGAATTCCTTTTTCCATTCTAATTCTTATCTTCTTTTGGCAGAGTGACTTCGCATTGTTGATATTCTTTCCTATAAATCAAGTGTAATACTTCATCTGTATCTGGAATAGGTACTTCATTCGTCTGTAGGTCTTCTAGTGTTCTTCCCACTTCGACATCCAAGTATCTAGTCTTAAATATCTTCGCTCGGTTATCCTGTTCTTCAATCAAGTGTGTGATCCTCCTAGTCATGAAATCTTTCAAATCTTGCTTCTTTTGTTGTAAGACTTCTTCTTCTTTCCTTCTAGCCTGATCTCCTTTAATCCAAGGTTTCCCTAGTAACATAGAAAATGGAGCATTGTTCTTAATAAATTTAACAACTTCAAATTCTTCCTCTGTTGAAGTTCCTTGAGAACTCATAGATATCTAGGTAAGTTTTCCACATAGCATTATCAGTTTTCCTCTGAATAATCCTATTCCTCCCAATGAAAGAATCATAGCAGGCTCCCCTAAAAGTTCGCATGTTCTTTTTTTCATGATATTCACCTATGTTTCCTCATCTGGAACACAGTCAATGTCAAAGTCTCCTATTCTTGTTTCAATGTACTCTTTTTCTTTGAAGATCTTCGATAAGATGATATGTCAGTGGCCATTCAGGGTTTCTTTCAAGTATAGCAATACTTTTTCTGATTCTTTCTCGGGTTCTTCCATAATCTCAGTTGCTTGACCTTTCTCGTGGTATTCTTGTCTCATATTCATCCTTTCAATGTTAGCAATCATTCTAGGGAAATCCAATACTTCATGGTCCATAGCTTTGCAGCAGAGGCAACTAGGTCTTCTTCCAGGGAATTCCTTAGCAAGATGTCCTGGTTTTCTGCAACTTTAACAAAGGGTTAATCCTCTCTTTCTCTTAAATGATCCCCAACCTCTCCTGTACTGCATGCTAGGATCATGGTAGCTAACCTGCAACAAATTCTTTCTAGGGTCTTGCATCCATTTTTTAGTCCAAACATTCTCTCTATGCATAGGTATAACATATCTTTCACTATTCTTATCAGATCTACTTATATCAAATATTCTTTCTTCTATCAGTGCCCTAGTTTTCAAGCTAGAACAAGTCTGATCAAACATACCTAGATTCATACTCTAGAAACAAAAATCTCCACTTATCTTACTTCTACAGAGCACAAATCTTACAGGCCTTACCTCTTTAGTCTCACTTTCACCTTTATCAGGGCACAAAGCTCCCAGATCTGACCTATTTTCTTCATATCTGACCTCTTGGCACAGAGCTCCATGGATCAAGTAGTGTTGCGTATTAGGGAAACATTTCTATGCATGGAGCTTTTCTCTTTTTCAGTTCAGATCTTCGCACAAAGCTCATTTTTCCTCAGTTCCCAACAATCATAGTTTCAGTTCATATCTTTGCACAAAGCTTCTTCTTCCTCAGTTCCCAGCAACCATATTTTTAGGTCCCAGCAACATAACCATTTGTTGGCACAAGGGCAGACCCAGGGTTCAACGCTACAAAAATGCACCAACATAACCCTAAGTACTGGCCCTTTAGGCAACATTAGTGAAGCAGATGAATTCTCACTCAAGGTAGAGGCAGGGGTGGTTGCATGACTCATATGTTTGAAACCTTAGCTGGGACATAGATATATGATTCCAACACTTAACATAGCACTCAAAAATTAACATTCATCAATATCTAGTCTTAGTTACAGCGTATTTAAACCCTAATTATAGAGTATCGTAGTATTTATTTAGATATAAGGTACTTAAGCACTAAGCATATCTACATAAGTCAGATCTAACATCCAGCCATATTATTAAGCACTAAGCATAAAAAATCATTCATCTATATTAAAGAACTAAGCAAGTAAACACATAGACACATCAATACATCTCACAGAGCATAGCAACATAGAATGTACGTGGTTCACCCCCACATTGGGGCTACGCCCACCAACTCTTCTCTTCTTTATTATCTTTGGTCAAGCTTATTAAAGGAAACACTCCACCAGATCCTCCTTCTTCTAGCTAGGGTATAGCACCAAGACTTCACACAGTCTGTTATAATTACTTGCACTAGCCTTGCAAGCCTCACACAATATGAACAAAGCACTTACAACTCTTGATCAAATAGATCAAACTCTAGCACTTAGCACACCGTCCTACTAGGTCTCTCTTTCTTACATCACCTAGATACTTATTTATACATTACAAAATAGTCCTAAACATGGGTAAAATCATAGGCCAACATCCCATGCCTATTACATAATCCCGAATCCCAAAAAGGGCCCTAAAAGGGGCCGAGATCCCGCGATATCTGCTTTGTCTTGCGCTCCGCCTTTGACATCTTGTCGAAGTCCCAAAATTAGGTCAAACATGACCAAGAATCCTCAAAACTTGGTGAAGGGCCAACAAGACTCTTAAGAGTTTTCATATTTGTGAACCAGACTGAGATTCAAGAACAGAGTCCATGCACCTCTCCCATCTTGTATTTTTTGGTTATGGTCATTTTCCACCATTCCTTTCTGCCCAAAATGATCCTCCAGAGTAGTTTGGCTCCCATATCTATATTGGTCACTTCATGATCTATGATTCCCAATTCCCCCACTATTTTTAGGTGAGGAAACTATATTATGGTTTACTAGATGAAATTTTACGGTAACTTCCTCACAACTTGCCGATTTTTGGCCTTTCCAGGAGATCTCACTTGTATAGCATTCCCCGCACACAATAATTGATATAAAATTCTGAAACTCATACCCAAAATACTACAGACTGTCCAAGATCTAATGCAACCAGTCCCACTCAATTTGGATACTCTAGAAAGAAGTTATGATTGTTTTACCTGGAACACCTTCTTGAGACTAGTCAATAGGACTATTCAGATACCCTATCTTACACAAGGTGTATATACAAATTTAAGATGACCCAGAAGATAAAATTGTTACCACAGATACCTTACTAATTTATGTAAATTTCCTATAGAGTTCAAGGTCTGAAACATTACAGAAAAATTTTTATAGCGAAAATTCCGCAATGACTCATTTCAGGATGATTCCAGAACCCTATATTGTATAGGATGTATCTCCAAAATTATAAGGCCTCAGGAGATGAATTTTGACCCCAATGTACCTTGATCCATCTACTAAATATACTCCAAGAAGTTCCTTCTGAAACGTTGTAGAAAAAAATTTATAGCAAAAATTCCACGGTGTCTCAGATGTAGCAGCAAAACCCCAAGACCTTGAGCTCTGATACCATATGTTAAGAACCAAACATCAATATAGCACAGAAAAACCTCAGGAAAAGTACTCAACACCTTGAAAAAGAGATAATTTCAGATAATAAGCCTCTTTGAGGGGGCAACCTCCTTTTACCCCACTTAAATGTTCAAGTACAAGATAATTCAAAATGAAAATGTCTACTTGGTATATATAGGAGACTAGGAGGTATAATTACAACTAATTGCATAAAGATGACATAAATAAAATAGCATTACTAATATAATATGCTCCAATTAAGGGGTAATGAGCCAATATTAGGTCTTAACAGAGTTGGTGGCTCCTCCTATTTTGTTTTATTTATGCACATATCTGATCATTCTAATGAAGTCCATCTTGATTATGTGCTAGCACTTTTTGTATAAATGGAGAGTGAATCCATCCAGTCCCGGGGCTTTGTATTCATTGAATTGATTGATTTATTTTCGAATTTCTTTTTCTTCAATTTGATGGTTGAGTTTGTGATTGTCTTCTTCAGAGATTTTTCTGGGAATATGGTTGAGGAGAGAGTATTTTGAGACTTCCTCTGATCGTATATCTGAAGTATATAGCTTGAGAAAGTGGTTGGAGGTTTTCTTCTTGATTTGGTCAAACTCCTTTATGATTTCACCCATCTGAGTTTTGATTTCCGATATTGGATTTTTCCAATGTCTAGCTTTTGTTTGTCTATGAAAGAAGGAGGTATTTTGATCATATTCTTTCAGCCATAGGCTTCTATATTTTAATCTATGTTTGATTTCTTCTTCTTTTAACGCTTGAATGTACTATTTGTACACCTTTTTTTCTATCATTATATGGATTTATTGGACTTCTTTTGTCTCCATTTCTCCTTAAATCTTTTCTAGCTGGAGATTTTTTTATTTAATCGTGTTTTGAATCGAGCTAGAAGAAGTTTTTTCCCAGGATTTAAGTGTCTCTTTCACCATATTCAACTTCTTCTTCTTGATGAAGACTAGAGAGCCAATGATCCATTGGTTCCAAAATCTCTATATAGAGGGATAAAAATCTGTAAAATCCATCCATAAGGGGTTGAATCTGAAGGGAATAGTGCCCCAATTTTTTTGCGATTCAAAAGCTAGAGAGATAGGTCGATGATCCGATCCTACCCACAGAAGGATCATTGAAGAGGCTTTGTTTGGAAGATAAAGGAAGGATATGCTTATTATAAATGATCAAGCCTAGACGCAATGTGGCCTGACCCTGCTATTTTGTTGTTCTAGGTATATAGACCTCTGGAGGGAGGAACATCGAAGAGATCCAGATCCGATATTAGTTCATCCATTTTTTCTCTGAATTGATCCCTCACTATGGATCCCCCTTGCTTTTATTTTAATCCTCTTGTGGTATTAAAATCCCCAACTATAATCATATTTTGGGGGGGGATTATCGTTGGCTAGGTCCATAAGGGAGCTCCATCACCTAGCTATTTCTAGGTAGTTATTTGGCATATAAACATTAATTATCGAGTATATCATACATGTGGATTTCTTAGTTAGAGAGGCCATCATCCAGAACTGAGACTGTAGGTGCTCCTATATATTGAATTCGTCTGTGTTCCAAATTGTACAAATCCCTCCTGAAGCACCTCTTGAGCCAATTTCTTTTCCTTCACCATTTTTCCAAATTTTTTTCGTTTCTTGGAGGGTTTCCAGATCCCTCATTTTTGTCTCCTGGATTAGAAGGATTGAATGGTTTTCTATTTTTATTATCTTTCAAACTTATTTGTTTTTATCCCTTCTCCCTAGTCTTCTACAGTTCCAGGAGACAACTTTCATCAGTTATTAGAGGGTTCCCCTCCCCCTTTACAAGGTTTATAGGTTGCTCCCTTGCGATGGGTGGATTTATTTTTACCCGATTTACTCTCTTTCCTTGGCATTTCCTCTAGTGTTTTTTGAATTCCTAATTCCTTCTCCCAATCAGCATTCGTTTCTCATTTATTTTTGTTATATTTTCTTACTTCTTTTTTTATTGTGGTTGGATGGGTGACCTCTAAGTATGATTCTCTATCATAAGTTTTTTGTCTTTCTTCCTTTGCAAAAATAGGGATCTATGTAGGAGGGTTTGAAACATGTTTTGTTGTGTTTTCCCCACTTGATATCAATATTTATTTCTCTTTTCCTTTTCCAATTTCTTATTTTGTTTCTTCTTTCCTCCTTTTTCCATTTTCTTCCTAGGTTTCCCTAAGGTCTTCCATGTTATCTTCTGGTGGGAGTCTGGCATACCTATTGTGAGTTGATTCTCCTTTATGGGGGGATCTTGGAGGTCTTTCTCATGGATCTATTTATTTTTTTCCTTTCCTTTGTGGAGGATTCATGGAATCCTCTTTCCCATTAGTTTTTTTTCTTTTCGGTTGTTTCCATTGTTCATGTTTCGAATATTGTGCTTGGGATTCTTTGGCTTGTGAGAAATTTTTTGTGAAATTCCAATATTCATGGCATTCTTTGCATTTGAATGGGATTTTCTCATAATAACCCTTTTGCACATAATACCAATTATCCAAAGTCAACTGGATTACTTCTGGGAGTCCTTTTTCCAGATCCACTTCCACACAGAGTCTGGGACAAGATTGAAGCCCTTCCTATGGTTCAACATGATCAATGTATTTTCCCAACGAGTTACCTATGTTTCTCAGGGTTTCATCATCCCAACGGTGAAGAGGGAGGAAAGGTAACCTTACCCAGACATGGAATGTTGAAGGAATATAATTTTCTGGACTAAATTCTAGGGTCCATTTATTGAGATACATTCCTCTTACACCCATGAAATAAGGTCCACTATGGAAAATCAAATCCCTATCTTATTTTTTTTCAAATAGGAAAGCGAAGAAACCCTTACCACAAAAGGCCGCAAACATCTGTCCCTG
>ML822299.1:0-25396 GCA_009831015.1 Picea engelmannii
TAAGAGGCTAAGAAAAAGGGGCTAAGCTTGAGGGCTTAAACCAAGGGAATATTATAATGTATTTCCTACATTACTAAGGTTTGGGAAATAAACCATGTTATCCTAAGTTCCTTTGGAGAGAGGAACGAAACTCTAAGTGGAGAGGAACGAGCTCATGGAGAGCCAAGTGGCATCTAGGACGCATGCATATTTATGTGGGAAATTCCATCGTTGTATGGGGGCTCTCTCACCATTCTCATGAGACTGGCCATTCTTTCCTTCTGTTTCCCCATTAACTCACGCACTGAGTAGGCACGCAATCAGCCTTTTTCCGCCATTGTTGAAACCTCTGTCATCTTGAACCTCTGTAATTTGTTGAGTTGTCCCTTACCTTACCTGATTTTTCTACTATGGTTACCCGTTGAACTTAAGAATTGGATAGAAGAAGAAGGTTGTCATGCATGTGGTTTGAAGAGGCGGGTTGTCAGGTCTGTGGGTTGAAGAAGCAGGTTTTCAAGCGTATGAGAAACTCTCTCCAGGTGAGAGAGGTTTTTGGGGAAGTGATTTTTCCTGGAGGGTGTCTAGAAACAGCTACAGAGCTCTGAGAATTCCTGATTCGACTTGTTGTTGAAGCCCTGGAAGGGAAGTAGAGCAGTCGATGGACTATGGAACAGTGAAGGTGCATATTCTCGGGGTGGTACATGCATGTGGGGAATGAGCGATCCAGGTGGATATACATGGCCACCCACATTTTCCAACTGGCTCAAAACAGTTTTCTGGCAATTTTGGTAAATTACTATTTTTAGTAGTTTTTCACTTCTAGAGCCGTTTTGAGTCCCTAAACGATGTTTTTTAGGAAAACGGGGAGAAATATGGATATTCCTTCGATATTTCCTCCAAAATGAATCTCCTCGATGATAAATTTCCAATGGGCTATCATACGCCTAAAACAGAGATCGTAGGCAAAAGTTACGACCCCGAGAAGTTGATGTACTAACTTACCCAAACAGGGCCCACATGACTTTTAGTGCTTCATCTCCTAGGGTTAGGTTTTTGGATGTCTAGGGTTTTTTGAATTCCTGTTTGTTGTAAAAAGGCCTTCAAAGCCTCATTGTAATCATATTCTTGCGAATGATCACAACAGTCACATCTCTTTTCAGAGATAAGCCGCCACCATTCCAACAAGCTTGTTTCCGTTGCATGTTACAGTTTCAGCTTATTTCCTTATTGAATAGAAAACCAGTTTTACTGTATCTCTGTTATTTTGTGTTAAGCACCTGTTAATAATCTATAGTCATTTTTTTTTGCTCATAAAATCTGGATCAGTGGTATCAAAGCAGTCTGCTCCTTGTTGTCTTAATGGATGTCCCCAATGAGGTCGGAATACAAAGAGTTGGGTCTCGAGCTTGTTTCTCTTGAGGACAAAATATCTCGCACACCCAAGAGACCTCTCATAGCAGGAGAAAAGAAAGATGATGGGACAGGAGATCCTTTCAAAGTATTTATTGAGGAAGCCCTCACGCAACAGAGGAACGAGATGATGGATAGTTTCGCGCAAATCCTTCGGTGGCTACCAACAGGCGACTCATCTTCTTCGAGTGGAGGCACTGCCCCCTTCAAGCTACAAATAAACTTCGATATTCCTATATTTGAAGGTCAGATAGACACAAATGTTGTAGACAAGTGGTTGAATCTACTAGAAGGGTATTTTTTTGTCCATAACTTTTTGAATAGAGAAAAGATTACTTTTGCGCTCCTCAAAGTCATTCCCCATGTCAAAGATTGGTGGGACACTTTCTGTGAGCAAAAGGAAACAGAGGAACCCTCATTATTTACAGTCACGACCACCTAGGAATCCTTCAGGGATGCTATTAAGGAACAATACTACTCGTTCAAATGTTATGATGACTTGTATACCAAATGGACCACACTATGGCAAGAAGGAGACCAAGCAGTGTCAGATTTCACAAATATCTTCCATACCTTGCGCACCAAGATGGGTATCAAATATTCGGAGAGAAATATGGTTCTCAAGTATCTTGATGCTTTTCATAGATACATCCAGACTGAAATGGAATTTCTGGACATCTCATCCTTGGGTGTAGCCTACCGATATGTCGTCAAAATCGAGCAGAAGCTCAAACAAAAGATGCAATAATTTGGGCCTGGGAACCCCTCACAACAAAATCTAGGAAAGGGCATCCCCAACCCACAGAACAAAGGACAGAGAAAAGATGGATAGTATCAGGACAACCAGTCCAAGCTGCAAGCAAAGAAGGACACTGGAAAGGAAAAGAAACATATCGGGAAGTGGTGCGACTTCCATAAGAGCCCTTGGCATAACACTGCTGATTGTCGTTCAAAGCAAACGTTGGTGGCCAAAATGAAATCCTTTGAATAAGATGGGGGTTCTGACTCTGAGCCAGAACCAAAAAGGGGAAGCTGAATCATTGATGCGGAACCCAGTGCCACTGTTGCTACCACCAAGCTCCAGCCCGGTGAACGAGATGAGCCAGAAGAAGGAGAGTGCCTCTTCCATTCAGAGATGTGGGTAAAAGGAACCCCGTTTCACTTCATCGTTGATAGCGGTAGCCAAAAGAACCTCATCTCAGCAGAGGTCTAAAAGCAGTTGGCCCTACCGACAACACCGCACCCACAACCCTACACCATTGAATGGCTCCGCCAAGGAAGCGATCTCCCCGTCAACCAATAGTGTCGATTATCATACGGAATCAAGTCCTTCAAAGATGAGGTATTGTGTGATGTTTCTCCTCTCGAAGTTTATAATGTTCTTTTGGGCCAACCTTATTTATGGAAACGTCATGTTGTATATGATTCTAGGCCTCGTAGTGTTATTATTACTTTGAATAGGAAATTGTATAGGATACCTGAGGTAGTCCCACCTAGTGTTATTTCCTTGATCTCTGCTAAGAAATACAGGAAGGTTATCTCTCAGATGGGGAAGTTTGTCTTCTTCGTGATTCACTCTCATAATAAGAGAAAGATCACAGCCACATCCAAGGTCTCTACAGTTGACCTCTCTACACAGTAGAAGCAAGTAGATAAGGTCGTGGAAGAATACTCAGATATATTCTCCTCACCTATCGAGGTACCTCTGCACTGCCAAGTCAAGCACCCCATCGATCTTACCCCTGGTGCACCGCTGCCCAATGGGTCAGTCTATCATTGCTTTCTGTTAGAGAATGAGGAGATCAAGTGACAAATCCAAGAACTACTCCGCAAGGGGCACATCCATCCCATCTCATCACCTTGCAGGAGCCCAATCGTGTTGGTACAGAAGAAAGATGGAACCTGGCGACTCTACATTGATTACCAGGATCTGAATAAAATCACAGTCAGAAACAGGTACCCGATTCCCTGAATCGACGACCTCCTTGATCAACTCACAGGGGCCAAATACTTCAGTAAGATTGATCTAAAGTCTGGCTACCACCAGGTCCCGATAGAACAGACAGATGTATGGAAGATCGCCTTCAAGTCAAAGGAAGGCCTTTTTGAATGGTTGGTCATGCCCTTTGGTTTGACAAATGATCCAACCAATTTCATGAGGATGATGGATGATATCCTGTGACCATTCACCAATACTTTTGTAGTGGTGTATCTGGATGACATTCTCATTTATAGCAAGACTTGAGCCGAACACTTACATCATATTCAGCAGGTTTTACACACCCTACGGCAACACAAGCTATACGTAAACTTGGAAAAATTCTCCTTCGGCATGGACAAGGTCCATTACCTAGGCTACATCATTGATCAGCATGGTGTACATGTGGATCCAGCCAAGATCCAATTCATTCGTGACTGGCCATCCCCAACCACACTCATTGAGCTTCAGAGCTTCTTAGGCCTTGGCAATTTCTACCGCAAGTTCATGTTGGGATTCTCCCATATTGCATGGGCCCTCAGCCAAATAACAGGGGTGGTGGTAAGGCGACATTTGCGTGGGGATGGTCCCAACAATAAGTGTTCGATGATTTGAAGTAGCGCGTGTGCTCAACCCCGGTACTTTCACTACCAGACCTGCAGCAGCCCTTTGAGATTGAGACATATGCTTCACACTATGTTGTGGGCATCGTTGTCACTCAGCACGGACACCTCGTGGCCTATCATAGTGAGACACTATCAGATGATTTCCGTAAGTACCCTACTTATGACAAAGAAATGTACTCCATTGTGCAATCCTACCCCTAGTGGAAACTTTACATTCTTGAGAAGGAGACAGTCATCCACACTGATCATAAGCCACTGCAGTTCATGCAGACACAAGGAAAATTGCAAAATGACCACCATCAAAACTGGTCCACATACTTGCAACAATTCCACCTCAACATCAAGTATAAAACAGGAAGCACCAATCGCATCGTTGATTGCCTCAGAAGACTACCAGTCGCGACACTCACTGCGGTGCTAGACTCTTGCGGCCATGAAACCTCTGGATGGCCTCAACTCTATGAGACAGACCTGGACTTCGCCACCACCTACCAAATGTTGGGTGCAAACGCAGTTGTCGATAATTTCCATCTTCAGGATGGGTTGTTGTGTCGTCTCGGCCATATATGTGTTCCATCAAGCGAGCGAGCGAAGATGATATGGGAATCCCACTATAGTCGGGTGGCAAGACACTTCGACGTCGAAAAGACAGTGTTAATGCTACAAAAAAAAATCTACTCGTTGAAACTTCGACAGAAGGTCAACAAGTATATCAGGTCCTGCACTGCCTATGTTATTGCCAAAACGACCACTAAGAAACAGGGCATGTACACCCCTCTTCCTACTCCTGATAGGCCATGGGAATCCATCTCAGTGGACTACATTTTAGGCCTCCCATCCACCAAGCAAGGAAATGACTGTGTTTTTGTGGTTGTTGATAGCTTTTCTAAGATGGCGATTCTGGTTGCCTACAAGAAGAACATCACAGCAGAGGCCACTGCCAAGATATTCTTTGAATGAGTCTGGGTACATTTTGGAATCCCACAAAACATTGTCTCATATTGGGACAGTCGATTTCTCATCACATTCTGGTCAAGCCTCTGGTCACTGCTGGACACCAAGCTCACCAAATCCATGACCTTCCACCCCCAGATAGATGGCCAAACCAAGGTCATAAATTGAATGATTGTGCATATCCTTCGCATGTATAATTCAAAGCACCCTCACACATGGGATGAGATCCTTCCCTATGTCCAACATAGATACAACTGAGCCCTACATATATCAACTGGCCATAGCCCCTTTTAGGTGGGGTTTGGATTCCAACCATTGGGTCCCATAGATGTTTCACTTCCCCTTGTGGTCACCTCGACCGACTCGTCTCTTGCTCCAACTGAAGCTGACAAAGCCACCTGGTTCATTGAGCAGATCCAGCACATCCGCCAACAGGTTCAGGATATCCTACAGAAGTCCAATGACAAGTACAAGCAGTGCCATGATCAACATCGGGCTCCACATAACTTTCAGGTGGGCGACAAAGTTTGGTTGCACTTGCAGAAAGAACGCCTTAAAAGACCCCATTGGAAGCTTTGCCCACTCCGTTATGGGTTGTACACCATCACCAAGTCCATGGAAGATAATTATTTTGAGCTCAACATTCCTCCTTTCCTTGGCTTGCACCCAATGTTCAACGCGGATCTCCTTCGCTCTTATTTCCCACCATTATTGGACAACTCAGAAGTAGTAGAACAACTGACACCAACAGAGCTCAACCTCGACTACATGCAACAGGAATCCAGTGATCATATTGTGGAAACACATATCAAGGTCACTCGACAACAAAGTATCCAACTTTATCGAGTCGTCAAAGCAGGGTAGCTCCTGCACCAAGGCAAGTGGCTCACTCGGGGCCAAATTCAGCAAAAATTTCCTCATCTGATGGGGGAACTCAATGCAATGGAGAAAATTTATTCCAAAGGATGGAATATTTATCTAGGTGGATATCGGTGGCCACCCACCTTTTTCAACTGGCTCAAAACAGTTTTCTGGCAATTTTGGTAATTTACTATTTTTAGCAGTTTTTCACTTCCAGAGCCGTTTTGAGGCCCTAAACGATGTTTTTTGGGAAAATGAGGAGAGATATGATATTTCCTATTATATTGCCTCCAAAATTAATCTCCTCGGCGATACGTTTCCAACGGGGTATCATACGCCTAAAACAGATATCGTATGCAAAAGTTACAACCCCGGGAAGTTGATGTACTAACTTACCCAAATGGGGCCCACATGAATTTTAGCGCTTCATCTCCTAGGGTTAGGTTTTTGGATGTCTAGGGTTTTTGGCATTCCTATTTATTGTAAAAATTCCTTCATGGACTCATTTTAATCATCTTCTTGCGAATGAGCGCAGCCGTCACATCTCTTCTCATAGATAAGCCGCCACCATTCCAGCAAGCTTGTTTCCGCTGTATTTTACAGTTTCAGTTTATTTCCTTATTGAATAGAAAACAAATTTTATTGTATCTCTGTTATTTTGTGATAAGAACCTATTAATAATATGTAGTCATTTCATTATGCTCATAAAATCCAGATCAACGAGAGTCTGTGAACAGTGGGCGTAAGTAGGCTCCTTGGAGGGAATCCTTCCTATTGCATTGTGCAGCTTTCTATAGTCTCGACCTAGCCTAGGAATCCCTTTACCCTGGGTGGAGTTTAGTTCCATATTGAGGGTGACCCACTAATATTATCTTGGAGTAGTGTGGTCTAAGGCTGGGAGGTTCGTGGAAGGTCTGCACGCAGTTGGTGGTCTTCTCATAAAAATATAAGTACGATTTTTATATTGATTTGTATGGTGTGTATCATGTACATGTCTTTACATTTATAAGAATGGCATGTGTTGTTGCATGTATGTTTTACTGTTATTTTCCACATGAATCTATGTATGAGAATAATGTGTTATCTCTATTAAATTTGCATTATGTGTGTGTGTGTGTGTGTGTGTGTTATGAGCTCGAATAGAGCATGCAGAGCCCAGTGGCCTAAGACTGGGGTGTGCTACAGATCTATATCAGAACTGGGTCAGTTTGGTTTTGAGGTGGTGCTTCCCATATTGGGTGGTCGGGGGTGCTTGGAAATTGGTATCACAGTTGAGAAAGAGAGCTTATTTTCGGTGGCATGAATGGCTTGGGTGAACAGAGTTGGTTTTTAAGTAGCGTGTCCCAGCAAGGCAGCCTGGGTACGCTACAAATTGGTATCAGAGCCCATGGTTTCAACACTGAACCTGGATGGGCCATGAATGTGGAATTTGGAGTTAAAATTCCACAAGGAATTGTTGTACAGAGTGCCAGAGCGGCACTGTGTGAGCTCCTGGGTGGTATTTGAAAGATCAGGAGGTGTAGTGGTTCGAGAAAGCTAGTAGAGAAAAGAGGCCACGACAACCGTGGTATTGGACCACAAAGTTTAAGTTTGGGTCATTGGATTTGTTCGAAGGAAGACGAATCCCTCAAAACTGTCAGATCCGGAGAAGGTGCATGGAGGTTAAACACAAAAGTCCTTTAGACTACGCCCTTCTGGTAGTTTTAAAACTATAGCAGAGAAAATTGTTGAGTTCTGGAGCTCTGAAGTACCAGAGCCCCGAAGTCCCGTAGTGACGAAGTGATGTGGCATGATGATGTCACCTAGGGTGACTTGGACCTACCCTAGGTCTGCCACATGTCACTTGTTTTTGTACCTTGACGAGCCCTTAGTATCGATTGGGACCTAACATGTGTCACTTGATGGTGGGACCACGTGTCACCACTTTGATTGGTGACAGTTGGACTACATAGGCCCCAAGAGGTTAAGAAGTTTGGGAGTTCGACATTCAGGGAAAAATTGTTGCAAGAACTTCTGGACCTCCGAAGTTCTGTAGTTACATGGTTTGATGATGTCACCTAGGGTGACGTGGACACACAAGGTGTGTGCCACGTGTTAGTGTGCTATGTACTTTTGAAAGGATGATTTTTTCAATTAAGACTTGACACATGTCACCCCTCGGATTGGGCCACGTGTTTGCTTCTTGGAATTTGCCACATAGCACCTGGGTGTGAAGTACTAAGTGGAACCCAAGAGTTTTCCACTTCGACATTCGGAAGGAATGGAGTAAGAAGAAGGAAAAACCCCTGAAGCTCTAAAGAGCGAAGTAAATCCTCACTGTTCATCAAGAGGGAACATGCAGTAGTAGATCCCATGGTCAGGAGGATTGAAGGCATAAGTAGTTGAGGTCAAGGACTTCCAGAGTCCATCGCGATCGTTGATCATAGAGGACACATGGTGACATATCCTGTAGTCTGGAGGAATGGTATTCAAGAGGATTTGAGTTGTAGAATTGATGAGAGTAGAGAACTCCTGAAGGCTGGAGTTAATCTCGATCGTTGATCGAGAGATAACATGTGGAGACAAGAGATTGAATCTCTGGTGAATCGACACTTCGGGAGATTCGTTGAGATGTGCTTTGGAAACCACCAAAACCGGAGTCTCAGATCTTCTATCCATCATAGATTTGAAGAGAGGATGTGGACCGTTGATCCACCGTCCTTCGCGAGTTCGACAGTCCGGGATGTTTGTGATGTGAAAAAAGGGAAACATCTGAAGCACCAGAGCCCCGAAGTCCAAGGCTCTAAAATTATTGAGAACAATTAGCTTGACAAAGTTTTGTTACCTGCACATTTTGCAGAATCAATAGTTGTCAGAACAGAACAGATTTATCACAAAGTGCAGAGAGATGGGTGATGCATAAGAGGCTTACAGTCGTGAAGATGAAAGCAGAGGAATGAATGTCCAGTTGGGTATGGAAGGAAGAAACTCCAATGGACATGGAGAAGAAAAGGATGATAACATAAATATGGTATAAACCATTATAAATTTAAAAAAAGAAGTCCAGAGTCACAAGAATGATAACAAAAGGCTTATGAAATCCAAGGAGGAGCAGGAAGACTTCAACATGAAGTTAATACGGAGCTTGGAAAGAATTGAAAAGAAGTTGGATAAGGAGAGGGGCTCCAGCAAATCAAGAAGCCACAAGACCCCTAAGGAAAAAGGAAGATCAAGGAGTGGTAGCAGACATCATCATCAGTCCCAAAGGCATTCCAACAGGAAATCACACAGCAACTCAAGTCCATCCCCTGTCAGGAAGCATAGGAGGTCTAGGGTGGATGAATTGAAAGGAGAAATGGACAAGATAAAACCTCTTACCTTTGATGGTGAGAAAAAGAAAGATGAAGATGTTGATACATGGTTGTTGGGCATGAGAAGATATTTCCAACTGCATAATTATTCTTCCCGTGCAAAAGGAAGAATTGCTATCTATCACTTGAAAGGAAAGACATCCATGTGGTGGGATCAACTTGTGCAAGTGTAGCACCTCAGAGAGAAAAATGTGACTTGGAAGGAATTTAAGAGGCATTTTGAGAATAAATACCTGACCAAGAGGTATTATGAAAAAAAGATGAAAGAGTTCTTTGAACTCAATCTGGGCAGCATGACTATTGATGAATATGAAAGGATATTTTTAGAACTGTTGAAGTATGTCTCCTTCAGCAAGGATGAAACAGTGAAGATTCAAAGGTACCTGAGTGGGAAGACATATTTCATCAGTGATAAAATCCAATATGATGATCCCAATACTTTGGAGGAAACCATAAGGAGAGAAAAAATGCTTATATGATCAGCAAAAGGGAAAACATGCTTTCCAGAAGGCTTGGGAGGACAAGAAGAAGTTTAAGAAGTAACCAAGGCAAAAGGGGAACAAACCACCCTTTTTTCATAAACATTCCTCAAGAAAAAACATATTTTACAGAGCATAGAATGGTTGAGCTAGGTGGGAAAAGGCCAAGGCAGAAACCCATTCAATGTTGGGGCTGTAAAGGAGACCATAAGTATAGAGATTGTCCTCACAAAAGTGACAAAGTGAGAGTTTTCCACAATGTACAGTAACCAGAAACAGTGGAGGACATGGGCAGAAGTGTACCTAGGATCTATGCAACCCTGGACAACAAGCAAGCAAAGTTTCAATCACACATGATTGAAGTTGAAGGTATGATCAATAACCATGCCTTTACTATTTTAAAATATTTAGGAGCTAGACATAGCTATATATATCCTAAGGTAGTGGAAAGATTTCTTTTTCCAAGAAGAAAGCATGGGAAATCTTGGCTGGTACAACTAGCTACATGAGCCAAGATAAAAGTTTTTGAGTTGGTTAAATCATGTCCAGTGGAAATGAATGGGCTAAGTACCAAGGTAGATTTGAACATCCTGCTATTGGGTTCATATAACTATCTAATTGGTATGGATTGGCTGGACCAACACCATGTTGTCTTAGACTGTCATAACAAGGCAT
Source organism: Picea engelmannii (assembly GCA_009831015.1). Lineage (NCBI taxonomy): Eukaryota > Viridiplantae > Streptophyta > Pinopsida > Pinales > Pinaceae > Picea > Picea engelmannii. The sequence goes on from ML822299.1 coordinate 10,313, forward strand.
TTACTTGCCTGGATGAGGAAGGGAACCCAAAAACAGTCCAAGGAATTCCTAGGGAAGTTATTATCTGAGAGATATCAACAATGTAGCTAAAGAAGTGTTAGAGGAAAGGATGCCAATTATTTGCATCTCATATGGAGGAAGCACCTAAGGATAAGGTGCCAAATATTTAGATCATGCAGTCCTGTAAGATTTTTAGGATGTGTTTAAGGAGATACCAACACTACCCCCAAAGAGAGATATTTATTTCTCTATAAATTTTATACCTGGAGCAGCTCCAGTATCAAACACTCCATACAGAATGAGTATACCAAAGTTGAAGGAGTTGCAAATGCAACTCAAAGAGCTCATGTATAAGGGCTATATACGCCCAAGTGTGTTACCTTGGGGTGCCCAATTTTTATTTGTGAAGAAGAAAGATGGGACATTGAGATTGTGCATCAACTTCAGACAATTGAACAAAGTAACTATAAAGAGCAAGTATCCTTTGCCAAGGATTGATGATCTCTTTGATCAGTTAAAGGATGCAAGGATATTCCCAAATATTGATCTCAGGTCGAGATATCATCTAGTAAGGATCAGAGATGAAGACATCAGCAAGACTGCCTTCAGGACAAGTATGGTCATTACGAATTCACAGTGGTTCCATTTGGGTTATCAAATGCACCAGTTGTTTTTATGTGCTTGATGAATGGTGTTTTCTAGGAATATTTAGACAAGTTTGTCATTGTATTTTTGGGTGACATCCTTGTATATTCCAAGACACAAGAATAACATGAGCATCATTTGAGGATGGTGTTACAAGTGTTAAGAGGGCATCAGTTGTATGCCAAATTGAGCAAGTGCTCATTTTATCAAAATCGAATTCACTATTTGGGGCATATCATATCCGAAGAAGGGATAGCAATGGACCCTAAAAATATTGAGGCCATTAAAGGGTGGACAACACCTGAGAATGTAACAGAAGTCAAATGCTTCATGTATCTAGCTGGATACTATAGAAGATTCATTGTAGGGTTTTCAAGAATTTCTCACCCAATCACTTCCTTGCAAAGGAAGGGGGTGAAGTTTCAATGGACAACAGAATGTGAAAAGAGTTGCGTGTTATCCCCTAGCCTAGGTATAACTAAGGAGATTATGTCTTGAGGCCCGCAGGTCCTAGACATGGAGTATTGGGAGCCATATTGACTTGAGCCTGGCCATGGAGGGTCCATCCTTCTTCTTCAACGCCTACGTCCTGTCAGCAGTAGAAACATCCATCCCATTGGTTGGTCCTGAAGTAGCAGTGGTTCTTGCTCCATGAGGTAATGAGCTAGGGTATCATGGTATGTGTCACTCTAATTCTCAAAAAAATTGAATGTGTGCATTTAATTATCTTTTTCTTCATGACGTGTGCTTGGACTTTATGCCTTTTGACCTATCCATACCTGGGGGGGATGACAGAATGCCCTAGCAAGTTGGTTCCTTTAGGAGTGAGTTTCCACTTGGTGGGTTTATGAAAGTTCATCATCCATTCCCACCATACTTATCACTTTTCATCATCTTCCCTCTCATCTATCCCCCGCATTGGTTCTGGCATTGGGTTTTCCAAGCTAGCAAAGGGTTGTACCTTTCCTTGAGGGAAGAAGGGGCTAAAGACCCATAGGGTAAAAGTAGTTGGAAAAAGATAAAAGACAAAAAATCAAACCTTCAGATGCTTCACCCAGGGATCCCCGAGAAAGCAATAAAAGGATTCTCAATAAGAAAAAGGAGGGACCCATAAAATAAATAAACTCAAGAACTAGTTGGAGGATAGGGGGTCTCATCACGAGCCAACTTATTAGGTCCATAGGAATGTAGCAGTATGACACTACCATTCATCTAGTCACCATGCCTGGGTAGTGGCTCTTGGTAGCATAGCCAAGAGAAAGGGAGTCTCATCACGAGCCAACCTTCTCATCTCTATGAAATTATTGTGGGTAACACTGTCACCACTGGTCACCACGCCAGGGCAATGTCCCCCAGCTATTCTCTTGAAAGAAAAAGCAATAAGAAAAAAAGGTAAAAAGGCATTGAATGGACTTGGAAACATTTTCATCCATGACAAGGTCCAGCTCACCCTCTTCAGAGGCAGCCACAGGTAAGCCCTACATTTTGTTGTCATCACTACACCCATTGCCCAAACATCCCCATACCATCTCATGCACTTACATGACCTAGATTGGTCTTCACCTGGAAACATCCTAGATCTAAGGAGAATTAGCCCAATAAGACATCCTGAAACCCTCTCCAAACCTGGCTTGTAGAATAGAATAACGTCTTTGAGCACTTGTCTGGGAAAGGGGGGATTTATGCACATGTTTGGGTAACTTGATTATTAGATGTGATTGAGATTGTTATGATCCCTATGACTTATGAGCCCATGGAGGGCATACTTTTTGTTGTTGCAGGACCACACCTGATGGACAGGTACATATGGGGAGATGATTGGCTCAGACCTCCATAGGGATAAAATCCCACTAGATGGATGTTGAGACCCCAGCTAGGGGCAGACATATACCAGAGGCTTGCACCGAAGAAAGAGGAGGAAGTTCCACAAGAGACAGCTTGTCAAGAATAGACCCAGGGGAGGATTTCCCTCCCACCATGATGTTGGCCCTTGAATTCCCTTGATGTCATCATTTAGAGCCTTGACATCAAACGGTTGAGGCATCCATCTTGAGGACAGCATTGGTTGGCACGTGTGGCAATTCCAGAGGGGTTTTGAACCCCAACGTTCCACTTGGAGGGATAAAATTCTAGGAAGGAGGCTAACTTCACCCTAGGAGGGGCATGACGTCACATTAAAAAAACAAAGTTAGGGTTTTATTTGAAAAAATTGTCTAAAAATTGGCTTTTTCATGTAAACTGGCCATGTCTGCCTTTTTGACCTAATTTTGTAATTAAAGGTCATTTTGATTGTATAAATAAGGGATTTTCCCCTTGTATTTTATCATCATTCTTTCACTCACCAAGTGAGGTCTGAAATTCAGCTCCTTTAAGGCTCTTTGGCTGAAGTTAAGTGTGTTGATTAATGTTGGTTGTCATTGATGTCAACCCTTGAAGAAATCCATGTAGCACAAAGGTTTGGGTAATGGACCCAATATTTTTTATGTAAATATGACTCATTATTGTTTTTTCATGGTTGATAAGAAGTAAATATGGATGAACTCCAAAGTGGTCCCCTTATGGTGAAATCCCTCATGGGGAGACGCTTTGTGGAGTAAGAGAACCCATGCTTAATTGTGGAATAATGAGACGAAGGACAGTGAATTTGTCAGGGAAACTATCCTAGATGGATAGTTCTTTTCATTCCATTTCCGGTGGTATGTAGAACGTCACATAACTCCTCACGGATAGAGAGTTATGGCCATGTGAATTTGGAGAACCCAGGTTTGGGTAATGGACCCAAGTTTGTTTGATGGATAAAGGTATGATTTTTTCTATATTTGAAGGTAATACTATTCTAGATGGATAGTACATGTCATTAAATTTCTGGTGGCATGTGGAATGTCACATAACTCCTTGCGGTTTGAGAATTATGGCCTTACAAAGTTGGAGGACCCTCATATGTCATCTAGAAGCCCCAAAAGGTCAAAGTAGTCAAAGTGGTTTAAGAGATTTTAAAAGGTAAATAATAAAGTGAAGTGATGAGTGTATTATAATTCAAAGTGAATACAAAATAAATTATTTCAATAATAAATTTAATGGAGAAATTAGAAGTGGGTTAACCCTAAAATAAGGAAAGTGGGCCAAGTGACCTAGAAGATGTTTTTAGGGAAGCTACTTGGAGAGTATAAATAAGAGGCAAGGCTCTCTCATTTTAGTCACACTTGATCATATTGAATATCTATAGGTGTCTGAGGTAACCAAGGATATCTAAGCCGAATTTCTAAGGGAAGGTGAAGAAAATAAGGCCAAAATGCAAGGAAGGATAAATTCTCTTGATGGTGCTTTCTAAGGGTATAGTCTGTAGTATGTTGTGTAATAGTTTCAGATCAATTCAATGAATATTTTGTGTGGGGCACGCTCTACAAGGTCACTCTCTAGAATAAGCCAGAATTCAACAAGGAATGTGATCATATACACCAGGTCTATTACAGAGTTACAAATCATATTTGGATGATGAAATTGATGAGGGATTTTGGTTGAGGTACATGTTGAGTACATGGTTGAGACAAGTAGTTGATGGGTTGGCACATACATGAGGTGTATATTTGATGATGTTGGTACATATTGATGAGTCATATTTGATGAGTAGTTGACACATGATTGGTACATACTTGGTACATGGTTGGATGCACTTATTTATGGTACAAGTTTATTACAGGTTGTTTGGTATAGGTTGGTGCATGGTTGATGCACTTTTTTATGGTACAGGTTGAGGTACAGGTTGATGCATGGTTGATGCATGGTTCAAATTTATTGGTACAGGTTTACAACGGTATATCTCATAGTGATAGTGTGATAGTGGTTTCATCATTCTACTTCTACTTTAGGGTGGAAGGACAGGGCAAGGACAGGTGGTTGTAGCCACCTTTCGGTTGTAGTCGGAGAACATAGGGGGTTGTAGCCTCCTTCTAGTTGTAGCCAGAGAATTGGGGAATTGGAGCTTCCCTCAGGTTGTAGCCTGAGAAACTAGGCGGTTGGAGCCTCCTTCCAGTTGTAGATGGAAAACAAAGGAAGTTGGTGCTTCCAATGAATGTAATTCTTCAAGACATATAAGAAAAAGCATTATGTGGTTTTATCTAGATTTAGGTTTCCACGTAAAACACTGGTGTATTGTGTATGTGTGTGACTGTTTATTTATTACTTCTCATTATTGGATAATAATTCTACATTGATATAACATTTGAAGAAAAAGGATTATAATTATGTTATTACTGATTCACCCCCCCTCTCAGTAATCCAACAAAGTGGTGCGAAACACTTGGAGGAGGCTAAATTTGGTGTTTTTTGGCATTTTCTTGGTGGAAGGTCTTAAACTATGATAATTGCTAGATTATTCTTGGTGGATGTAAGTGGATTTCTTCAATTCTTCTTTACTTTGAATGGTTATAGTACATTTACTTTGCATTTTTTCAAGATTATGAAATTGCTAGCTTAAAACCCTAGGAGATCAAGCACATGTTATTGTCCTTGTCTTAATAACTTTTCACCTACTAGATTTTGCTAGAAGCCTTATCTTTTGAAGCATTTTGCTAGAGCCCTACCATTGTAGCACTCTAGTATCATTTTCTTCTTCAAGACATTAGTTACTTCAAGCTTGAGCTAAAGAAGAAGGAAAACTGCTAGGGCCTAGGGTTACCAACACCTCAACCATCATCCCTCTTTGTCCTTAGCTCACACATTATCATTTGATTCCTTCAATTTTTCTTCTGCAAAAAGGGACTCCATTAGCCCTAAAGACATTGATCTAGACCTTCTATTTGATTGATTGATGAGAACAACCCTTAAAACTTTTACCTCAAGCTATTTACTAACCTTTCCTAACCCTATATTAGACTAATTCACTAACCTTCTTTCTGTTGTTACAGAAGTAAGCTACAACCAGTTATTACAGCTGTAAATCTCTTAAAATAAATTGCAAAAGTTGATTTTTACATTGCCTCTTTAGCTTCCGACAAATGCTAGCATAGTGTTATTATTGGATTATTAGTCTTGGTCATTTTGAAGCTAATTTAAGGCATTGATTGTGAAGCCATTTATATATATACATTGATGTTATAGATTTATGTTTGCTTCATATTTTATCAACTTGTTGCTTTCATTAACAAGTCCAAGGTTTTTTGAATCACTAACATCCAATTGTACTTGCAAAAAATAGTGCTTTCTTGTTGCTTTGTTCTGGGCAGGTACACTTAAGCATATCATTGCTTCATTTACTAAAACTTTGGGACTTTTCGATCGGTATGACTTGTGAGAGGGGATAACTTTCTTGATATCTAAACCTTTGCCTTCTCAAACCCCCAGGTCACCGGGGATGTCTCCCCTGGGCTATCATCCATAAATAGAAATAGGTGTCTTATTAAGGTGACAGTGATAGGACAATCTCATGCTACACCAATTTTCCCTCCTTTAGCATTTTCCTTTTGGACAAGTACAAATTGCGCGATCACATTTTGGCGTCGTTGTCGGGGAACACTGAGTCAAATATCCTCAAAGATGACACTTCTCGGTAAGCCTTCACTCAAAATCCTTTACTTTAAGAAGTTTACCTGGCGACTCCACTGAGGGTGATCCCCTCATCCCTTTGGTAGTTTCAAGAAAATTATTTGGTGACTCCACTAATGACAAAGCTAACCATGACTTCTCAATGGGACCCAAGAAACTTTAAACCCTTGGATATGAGTAAAGTACCAGGGTATCCTCGACGAATGCCTCCGGGGTATGAAAAATGGCTCCCTAAATTCACTGGTAGTGATGAAGAGAATCCTAATAAACATGTGCGTGATTTTTATGCTTTCTTTCAACTTCATCCTATCAGTGACGATGTTGAAGACCTTGCAATGAAACTTTTCTCTACTACTCTTCATAATAATGTCAGGAGATAGTATGACGACCTCCCTAATGCTAGTATTTCCACCATGGATCAATTGGAAGAGGTTTTCCTTGAAAAATGGGATCCTTGTGTTTTTCTAAACAAACTTACTCACATGAAGAAGAATAAGAATGAAACTGTTGGGTAATTTCATGATAAATTTGAAAGGCTATTACAACAGATCCCAGTAAGCCATCACCCGTCACACAACTTTATTTTTTTTCTTTACACGAAATCCTTTATGGGACAAATAAGTTCCCCTTTCAAAGACGAAGCCCCTAGAACAATCCAGGAAGTTTATAATATGGCTACAGAAATCGAAGCCAACATCTCCTCATTCAAAGAACAATCCTTTGTTCCAGAAGTCAAGGCTTGTGATCCCAAAGACACCCCATATATTCCCAAGAGATTACCCTCCCTTGAGACATCTATTGAAGAAACCTTGGAATATTTAGAACCAGACATCAATCAACAAGAGGTTGAGGAAGGGAGTCCTTATGAAGCTTACCAATCCCATCGGGAGGAACAAGAATCTACCCATGCTTCTGGAAAGGACAATGAGGACCTGGTTAAAGAGAGAGAGCCTAAAGAGAGTGAAGGAGAAATGGAATCCTCGGGAAAGGTAGATCCTCCTTGTTGTACATTTGAAGATGTAGAGGCAATTCATGAGGACAAAACAATGATGCATGTTGTTCCATTTGATGAAGTTGTCCAAGTCCTCGAAGCTCCTATACAAGAAGAAGTAAATATGGTAAGTTATTTTCCTTTCCAAGAGTATGATGATGCTTTATTTTATGATTTGGAAAGTGAAGAAGTGTTGGAGGAACCCTCAAATGTTTTAAACCCTTCATGTTATGGTAAAGGTGATGACTTTGTTGATAATATTTATGAATTCATACATGTCAGAAAGCATAAATGGGATGTGATTGGATATAATGGGGATCCCATTTATGACATTAAGGGTCATTTCTAAAAGTTTCATTTACCATTATCATATGAGGTTACTAATAAATTTGACATTTGGAAACAAGGAGATGATATGGTTATGAACTTTTTTCAGACACCCAAGGATGACCTGGTGATATGTTCTCCTAATGCTTTTTGGTCATACCTTGAGGATTTTGATGAATATTCCTTTGAGCACTTGGATATTTTCCATGAAAAAGATTATCAACCACCATTGTGCTCAGATATTAACAAAGGTGATGGCATTGCTTTCCCAAAGAATGATCCTTATGATAATGTCTCCCAGCTCCCTTTGACTATTTTATCTCCATATATCACTAAAGGTGTAGTTGGGAAGTATGTCCTTTGTCTTAAGCTTTCTCTGAGGCAAAGCTCACTTTTAGAATTCAAGGGTAGGTTGAATACCTCAAGAAGAAGTTTGGTATCTAAATCTTTCATCCTTCCCATGAGAAATTGTCAATCATCCCCTAGGTTCTTTCTAGTCTCTTCTCAGACCTCATATTGTGAAGGCGTCCAAGGTAGCCAACCTTCAGACTCTTTGAGTCGATCTATTGAACCTTTGATTTTTCACGATCCCTTTATGAGATGGATTGAGCACTTTCCTAAAGGTATGAATTGTCATGATTTTGTCCCTCCCTCCCACCTCCATGAGCTAGACTTTACAATTTTCGATGGTACAATACATTTTCTAACTCATGTTATTTTTGTGCTTGACTTATCATTGATTTGGTTTATGATGAAGCATAGAGGCAGGTGTTATGAGACATTGCTAGGATGGTTTCATTGGCTATTTGACTACACCTAGAATTCAACCAATACGTAAGTAGAAGTAAGTAGGTAGGCATTTTCATTCATTTTATATACCATCTTCATTTTATGCTAGAGTAGTTGTATTTCCATTTGTATATATGATTTCTTACTTGTATTTAATTGTATCGTATATGAGACAGGGGTGATATCACCACCCCAAATGATTACTAATCAATATTGTTGAGATATAGTAGGTCACAGGTCATACCAGAGATGATGAGGTTCTCATGCGCTCTATGGTGAGCACATGTCCCCGAATTGGAGCCAAATTTTATCCCCTAGCCTAGGGATAACTAAGGAGATTACATCTCGAGGCCCACAGGTCCTGACATTGAGTACCAAGAGCCATATTGACTTGAGCCTGGCCCTAGAGGGCCCATCCTTCTTCTTCAACGCCTCTATCATGTCAGCAACAGCAGTATCCATCCCATCGGCCTGGTCCTAAAGCAATAGTGGGTCTTTCTCCATGAGGTAATGAGTTTGGTTATCATGGTATGTGTCACTCTAATTCTCAAAACATTTGAATATGTGCATTTAATTCTCTTTTTCTTCATGACATGTACTTGGAATTTATGCCTTTTGACTTGTCCATTCCTGGGGGGGATGACAGAATTCCCTAGCAAGTTGGTTCCCTTAGGAGTGATTTTCCATTAGGTGGGTTTATGAAAGGTCATCATCCATTCCCACCATACTTATCACTTTGATTCATCTATCCCCTACATTGGTTCGGGCATTGGGTTTTCCAAGATAGCAAAGGGTTGTACCTTGCCTTGTGGGAAGAAGGGACTAACGGCCCAGAGGGTAAAAGTAGTTGGAAAAAGATAAAAGATGAAAGATCAAACCTTCATATGCTTCACCCAGGGATCCCCGAGAAATAAATAAAACGCTTCCCAGTAAGAAAAAGGAGGGACTCGTAAAATAAATAAACTCAAGAACTAGTTGGAGGATAGGGGTCTCATCACGAGCCAGTCTATTAGGTCCATAGCCATGTAGTGGTATGAAACTACAATTCAGATGGTCACCACGCCAGGGTAGTTGCTCTTGGTAGCATAGCCAAGAGAAAGGGGTTCTAATCATGAGCCAACCTTCTCATCTCCATGAAATGCTTGTGGGTAACACTGTCACCACTAGTCACCACGCCAGGGCAGTGTCCCCCGTCTATTCTCATGAAAGAAAAATAAATAAGAAAAAAAGGTAAAAAGGCATTGAATGGGCTTGGAAACATTTTCATCCATGACGAGGTGCAGCTCACCCTCTTTAGAGGCACCCACAAGTAAGCCCTACATTTCCCTGTCATCACTGCACCCATTGCCCAAACATCCCCATACCATCTCATGCACTTACATGACCTATATTGGTCTTCACCTGGAAACATCCCACATCTAAGGAGAATTACCCCAATAAGACGTCCTGAAAACCTCTCCAAACCTGGCTTGTAGAATATCAGAATGTCTTTGAGCACTTGTCCGGGAAAGGGGGGTTTTATGCACATGTTTGGGTAACTTGATTATTAGATGTGATTGACATTGTTATGATCACTGTGAATTATGAGAGAATGGAGGGCATACTTGTTCTTGTTGCAGGACCATGCCCAGTGGACAGGTACATATGGGGAGATGATTAGCTTAGAACTCCATAGGGATAAAATCCCACCAGATGGATGTTGAGACCCCATCCAAGGGAAGACATATACCAGAGGCTTGCACCGAAGAAAGAGGAGGATGTTCCACTAGAGACAGCTTGGAAGTCCTGGACCCATGGATCTATTTCCATTCCACAATGATGTTGGCCCTTGAAGGCCCTTGACATCATCATTCGGATCCTTGACGTCACCCGGTTAAGGCATCCAGCTTGAGGATGGCATTGGTTGGCACGTGTGGCAGTTCCAGAGGGTTTTTGAGCCCCAACGTTCCACTTGGAGGGCTAACGTTCCAGTAAGGAGGCTAATGTCACCCTAGGATGGGCATGACATCACCCCAAAAAGATAAAGTTAGGGTTTTATTTGACAAATTTATGTAAAAATTGGATTTTTCATGTAAACTCGCCATGTCGGCCTTTTTGACCTAATTTTGTAATTAAAGGTCATTTTGATTGTATAAAAAAAGGGATTTTCCCCTTGTATTTTATCATCATTCTTTCACTCACCAAGTGAGGTCTGAAATTAGGCTCCTTTAAGGCTCTTTGGCTGAAGTTAAGTGGTGCGCAACTCTTGGAGGAGGCTAAATTTGGTGTTTTTTGGCATTTTCTTGGTGGAAGGTCTTCAACTAGGCTAATTTCTAGATTATTCTTGGTGGATGTAAGTGAATTTCTGCAATTATTCTTTACTTTGAATGGTTATAGTACATTTACTTTGCATTTTTTCAAGATTATGAAATTGTTAGCTTAAAACCCTAGGAGATCAAGAACATGTTATTGTCCTTGTCTTAATAACTTTTCACCTACTAGATTTTGCTAGAAACCCTACCTTTTGAAGCATAGTGCTAGATCCCTACCATTGTATCACTATAGTATCATTTGCTTCATCAAGCCATTATTTACTTCAATCTTGATCTAAATAAGAAGGAAAATCGTTGGGGCCTAGGGTTACCTGCTTCCTAGTAGTCGTTTTCCTTTTAGGGCTTGTTGATTGAGGCCTTGGGTTACCAACACCTCAACCATCATCCCTCTTTGTCCTTATCTCACACATTATCATTTGATTCCTTCAATATTGTTGCTGCAAAAAGTGACTCCATTAGCCCTAAAGACACTAATCTAGACCTTCTATTTGATTGATTGATGAGAACAACCCTTAAAACTTTTACCTCTGGCTATTTACTAACCTTTCCTAACCCTAGATTAGAGTAATTCACTAACCTTATTGTTGTTGTTACAAAAGTAAGCTACATCCAATTATTACAGCTGTAAAAGATCTTAAAAACAATTGCAAAAGTTGATTTTTACATTGCCTCTTTAGCGTCCAACAAATGCTAGCATAGTGTTATTATTGGATTATCATTTTTTGTCATTTTGAAGCTAATTTAAGGCATCGATTGTGAATAAATTTATATATATACATTATTGTTATATATTTTTGTTTGCTTCATCTTTTATCAACTTGTTGCTTTCATTAACAAGTCCAAGGTTTTATGAAGCACTAACATCGAACTGTACTTGCAAAAAATAGTTTTTTCTTGTTGCTTTGTTCTGGGCAGGTACACTTAAGCATATCATTGCTTAATTTACTAAAACTTTGGGACTTTCTAATCGGTGTGACTTGTGAGAGGGGATAAATTTCTTGATATCTAAAACTTTGCCTTCTCAAACCCCCAGGTCATCGGGGACGTCTCCCCTGGGCTATCATCCCTAAATAGAAAGAGGTGTCTTATTAAGGTGACAGTGATAGGACAACCTCTTGTTACGCCAATTTTCCCTCCTTTAGCTTTTTCCTTTTGGACAAGTATAAATTGTGCGATAACACTTCCAGCAATAGCAGTTGTTAACTAGTGCTCCAATTATGAGGATTGTTGATTTGAATGGAGATTTTGTGGTTTGCACAGATGCATCCAAAGAAGGACTTGGTGGAGTCCTTAGTTAGAACGGATTTGTGGTATGTTTTGAATCCAGAAAATTAAAAGAGCATGAAAGGCTGCATGCCACTCATGATTTAGAGTTGGAATCCATAGTACATGCCTTGAAGAAGTGGAGGCACTACCTAATGGGAAAGAGGTTTGAGCTGAGGACGGACCATAATGGTCTGAAATACTTGTTTGATCAGCCAACTTTGAATCATGGGCATAGCAGATGGTTGGAATTCCTCTGTGAGTATGACTTTGATATCAAGCACATCAAAGGGAAAGAGAACAAATTGGTTGATTCACTCAATAGGAGAGTGCATGAACTACATGCTACAGCCATTAGCATGTATCAAACTGATCTTAAAGGAATAATTTTTTAGGGGTCAAAATCATATTTGCAGTACATGGAATTTGTAACAAAATTGCAACAAGGTAAAATGCAGCAGAAAGTTGAAGATTATGAATTGGGTAATGATGGAATTATCCTGTACAAGAACACAATTATGTACCCAATTCTCATGAATTGAGGAGTACTATCTTGAAAGAGATGCATAATGTACCTTATGTTAGACACCCAGGATATCAGAAAACAGTTGCAGCAGTCAAGAGCCAATATTGTTGGCCAGGCATGAAGAGGGAGATTGTTGAATACATTGCTAAATGCTTGGAGTGTCAAAAGTTCAAGGCTGAGCATAGACACCCATATGGGTTGCTGCAACCATTTCCCATTCCTGAGTGGAAGTGGGAAGTCGTGATAATGGATTTCATCACCGAAATACCCAAAACAAGCAAGCAACATGATGTTATCATGGTGGTGGTGGACAATCTAACTAAAGTTGCCCATTTCATTCCTATTAAGGTTACTCACAAGGCAAGCAATGTTGTTGATATTTATATGAGGGAATTAGAACACTTGCATAGCATACCCAAGGCGATTGTGTCTGACAGAGACCCAAAGTTTACCTCAAAGTTCTAGAAGGTATTATTCAAATGGTTCAGAACAAATCTGAACTTCAACACAACTTATCATTTCGAGTCTGATGGGAAAATAGAAAGGGTGAACCAAGTGATAGAGGATATGCTAAGGATGTACGTGATGGAAAAACCATCTAAATGGGAATATTATCTACACTTGGTATAATTTTCCTACAACAATGTGTACCAAGCATCACTGGAAATGAGCCCATTTGAGGCACTTTATGGCAGAAAGTACAAAACACCATTAAGTTGGGACAACCCAGATGATAGAGCAGTGATTGGGCCAGAGTTTCTCAGATAAATGGAAGAGCGGATGTTAAATATTAAACAGAATTTAAAGGTTGCCCAAGACATGCAGAAAATCTATGCTGACAAGGGCAGAACTCATAGGGAATTTAAAGTGGGTGATCATGTTTTCTTGAAGGTGAAGGCCAACAGAAGTTCCCTGAAGTTGGGAAACTGTTCCAAGTTGGCAGCCATATATTGTGGGTAGTTTGAAATCCTAGAGAGGATTGGACCAGTAGCTTATATGATTGCATTGCATGCATCTATGTCTATACATAATGTATTCCATGTATAATTTCTTAAGAAATATATACCTGATGTTAATCATGTTATTGATTGGAATGTGATTCAGGTGGAGTAAGAAAGTGCTTTTCAAGTGCATCCGGTACGGATTCTGGACCAAAAAATCAAACAGCTTTGGAATCGACCCATAGGGCTTGTAAAGGTCCAATGGACCTGGTACGGTCTTGAGGATGCAACTTGGGAACATGAAGATGCTATGCAAGTAGAATACATACATCTTTTTGAAGATTTTCAAAATCTTGTTGATGTTATGTAAATGAGTTGCACTGAGGATAGTGCAAAAATAAGGGGAGGGAATTGTAATACCCCAAGGTCGAGCCCCTGATGAATTGTAATGATGTTTAATGAAGTTTATATACTAGTAAGCCATGTATTTATAAGTTGGGAGGCTTATGTGTTTATTAGGATGGAGATCCTAGATGCTAAGGCTAGTGAGCCTATTGTTGTATATGTAATTATGCAGAGCATTAATAAATAAATAAAAACATGGAAGAAATAGTTATGGGGAACTAAGATCCACTAGGAAGGGAAAGGGGAAGGGGGTTGAGAGGCTAGGAAAAAGGGGCTAAGCTTGAGGGATTAACCCAAGGGAATATTATAATGTATTTCCTAAATTATTAAGGTTTGGGAAATAAACCTTGTTATCCTAAGTTCCTTTGGGGAGAGGAACGAAACTCCAAGTGCAGAGGAACGAGCTCCTGGAGAGCCAAATGTAATCTAGGACGCATGAAGATTTATGTGGGAAATTCCATCATTGTGAGGGGGCTCTCTCACCATTCTCACCAGACTGACCATTCTTACCATATTTTACCCCATTCACTCACGCACTGAGCAGGCATGCAGTCATCCTTTTTCCGCCATTGTTGAAACCTCTGCCATCTTGAACCTCTGTAATTTGTTGAGTTGTCCCTTTCCTTACCTGATTTTTTTATTGTATTTACCCGTTGGACTTAAGAGTTGGATAGAATAAGTAGGTTGTCAAGCCTATGGTTTGAAGAGGCAGATTGTCAGGCCCATGGGTTGAATAAGCGGGTTGTCAGGCCTATGAGAAACTATCTCCAGGTGAGAGAGGTTGTTGGGGAAGTGATTTCTCCTAAAGGGAGTCCAAAAGCAGCTACAAAGCTATGAGAATTCATGATCCGACCTGTTGTTGAAGCCCTGGAAGGGAAGTGGAGGAGCTGATAGACTATGGAACAATGAAGGTGCATATTACCGGGGTGGGACATGCATGTGGGGAATGAGAATCTGTGAGTAGTGGACGTAAGTAAGCTCCTTGGAGGGAATCCTTCCTGTTGCATTGTGCATCTTTCCGTAGTCTCGGCCTAGCCTAGGAATCCCTTTACCCTAGGTAGAGTTTAGTCCCAGCTCAGGGGTGACCCACTGCTGATAGCTTGGAGCAACGTGGTCTAAGGATGGGAGGTTCGTGGAATGTCTGCATGCAGTTGGTGGTCTTCTCATAAAAATATAAGTACCATTTCTATGTTAATTGATATGCTATGTATCTTGTACATGTATTTATATTTATAAGAATGGCATGTGTTGTTGCATGTATGTTTTACTGTGATTTTCCGCATGAATCTATGTATGAGCAGAATGTGTTATCTCTATTAAATTTTCATTGTGTGTGTGTGT